>JABFQD010002732.1:0-14577 GCA_022817045.1 Psix sp. ZL-2020
TAATAAATCAATTTGTTAATTAAATTTAATTTGAGATTTGTTTTGAAATATTTTTTATTTCATTATTATATACTTTTTAATTATCATTTAACTTTGTAAATATGTAAAACATAATTTAACATTTCACTGCTAATTATATTATTTAAATATTTGTATATAAACTTATTGTCCATATATATTTGTATACTACAAAATTTAACAAAGAAATTGAAATCGCTTATATATTCTTTCGATTTTTATTTCAAATAATTATATAAAAGGGGCCAAATAAATAGAGACCAGAACTGTTTGATCAATCAACTAAGTTAAACACCATTAACTGTTACAAACACTTATTGAAATCAACAGATAGTTATTTGACATTTTTGAATATCTATGTAGAATAATGCACGAAACCGGAAAATAGTTTTTGACATATTCTAGACAATGAGAGTTTCAAGATACTTTATATGCTAATGTAGTTTTTACAAATGGCGATTATGTATCATTTCCGTTACATTCACAAAATTTATGTAAATTAATAACGAAGAAAAGAATTGTCCAATTATTTAAGACTGCAGAATATTTGAGGTGTGGATTATTACACAACAATTTTGAATGGGATATATCGGCTTATATAATATTTGAAAACATCTCAAAATTACATTACACTTTCACTCTTTAAAAGTCACGAATAAAAAATATAATACTATTGTGATACTTTAATTTTCTAAAGACTATTTCCATTATTTGAATTTTCGTTGCGACGAGAAGCATCATGTAATCGTTTATTAGCTTTTCAGAAACGTGCATAATGATTATGTAAATCTTCGAAGGCAAATGAATTTGTGATCTCATCTGCGCATGATACATTCACCTCATTTACTCTTCCGGATTAATTTTTTTCTCGAATAGAATGCGCGATTTTTAAATAATAGAAAGTTGAGAACTTTGTACTAAAGATGATATTCAACGTATGTATATAGTGTGAGATCTCACCTCGACCACCAAAATTTTACTTTCTAAAAATTTGATTTACTCTCGTCACGAACTTCAAGGTCAGCCTATTTTTACTAAGCACAGACTTACTCAATTTCTTCTTCCTTAAGTTTAAAACCAGAAGAGGAAGTGATGACATTGATAAGTCGTAGCACTTTCGATCTCCTTAATTTCGTCATTGACATACCGGACACGCGCTTTGTTCTCACTTATAAGTATTTATATGTGCGAATATGTCTCACAATAAGTCTCACTCTCACAGTTTGTCGCAATTATCTATTCCTGATTTGCTAATTTTACAACTTTCAATCAGAATTTCTAAAAGTATTTTAATGCCATCGGCTGCTTTGAATTCAAAATTGAAAGCAACATTTCGTAAATGCGAAAACACATATGACATTACAATAGCTCATATCATTTATTAAAAATGTTCATAAATTAAACTTGTAATCATATATTCAAGGTATTAATTCAAAATAGGGGCTCAAAACAAACATGTTGATACTACGTGTTTATTTTTCGCAGTAAGGAGTGTAAAGGTTACGTTGGTTTGTTAGACATTAGCTTTTCTAATGTAAATGCAAAGTCAAGTGTGAACAAGAGTAACATTACAAGGTCAATAAAAAAGTCAATAGACACAAGAAATAATTATATATTGTATCAATGAAAAATGATCACGTGTTAAAATCTATAGTAATTTCAAAAGTAATTACCTGTTCGATCAACAGTAAAATTAATAAAAAACAAGTTTTGCATCTTGATAATAACTGTTCGGAATTTTCAAAAACAAAAACTAGACTGACAAAGAAAAAACTAAATTTTTTGGATAAACGTCTATACACGCATGTATGAACAATGAAAAACTTATTTCACATTATATGTATGATCTAATATTGTATTCATACGTTTATCAAAATAATTATCTTCATTATTTCTACATTTAAATAAATCCTCTTAAAAAGACGTTTTAAATATAATCATTTAAACTTAAAAAGAATCTTTTTGTTCTTTTGAATAGAAACCTTTTTTGTTTAGTAAAATACTTTTTTTTTCCTTAAAAGAACAATATTTCTGCAGAAAAATAATTCTATTTTCATGCAAGTTTTTTGAAAGGAAATTATCTCAAGATGATTATCTTTTGATTTATATCAAATGGATAATCCTTCTGAAGTGAAATGTTCCTCTTTTCTGCCGTAAGGAATTTTTTTTAGTGTAACTTATGATCATATGAGCTTAAAAAAATTTGACTTTAACTGAAAATTTGTCTGTCAAAATCAATTGGCTTATCTTTTTTCTCCAGCTAATACAAATTGCTACGCCTTTCTAAACGAACCTAATTTTTATCGTTACCATAACAGTGACTTCTTGTGTGGGAAAAATGCAGTGATCATTATGAGTTTAACACTGCAAGCTTTATTTTTTATTGACATTCTACTTTTTAAGTTGCGACAACATTAATAATATACGTGTTATATAGACATACACTCTAATATATAAATCATTTTTTTCTATAGTAAGATGCATTTCATGTGATCCATCATCCGCGTGTACGCATTTTACAAGCTTCGCGTCATCCGTAAGGCTCGACACACGTGGAATATATTTATGCTGGATAGAACACGAATGCACGCACACACAGACGAACGGGCACGACGAGCACGAATACCTCGTGGCATCGCGATGACTTGAGACAAATAACGCTTAAAAAGCACGTGATGCGAATCGTCACGAGCATTGGTCGCGTTATCGCTCTTATAGGTAAACGTCAGACAGAAAATAACACATCGAGCAATTGCCTAAAAGTGTCAATTAAACTTTGACCACAGATTAAATTTCACACATCGATTTCGTTTCATAACTAATGAACTGTTTATTTAAAAAATTACGTTATTTCTAAACATTATACTAACACTATTTAGTATATTTAAATATTGGACAATTTAACGATATATTTTTGCATTGAAATGTTTTGAAGTAATGAAGAAATAAATGATCTGTTTACAATAGTTGAAAATAATTTTTTTTTCATTTTCAGAAGAATTCGAAATGATACAGAAGTTAATGGTATATATGTATTACAAAGTATATGTACACATCTTAAGTGAGCGTTTTACTCCAAAAGTGCGGAGTAATAATTTGGAGTCCATTAAAAATACAGGATTGAGAAACACTTTATAAATATCAGTGTAAATTACATTTAGCCTGAAGAAGTTCACGAAGAAATATGAGAAATTTGATTGCAATATTTAGTAGAACCTCAGTACATGTGTTTGTGATAAAAAGGGAGGAGCAAAAGGGAAAAAGGAAACAGTTCTCATATGGTTCGCAGCAGAGGTCTTGTGGTTAATCCCCTTTTAGTTCTTGCGAGCCACGCAGGGTCGGCCCCACGTAGCCTTCGCACTTGTTCCTTATCATGGGGCAGCCTCAAAAAAAGGAAGATCGAGGAAAAAAAGTAAAAATAAGAATAAAAAAAAACGTTGGAAAAAGAAACCTGACTAGTTTCCATAGGGGTTTTGATGATTCGAAGAAGCTACCTCCCAACTTCAGACCGAAATTTTCCTTAAAATCATAAACATGCATCCGGTTGTAATCATTTGAGTTAGAAAATAAATGGGATTCGAACATTGCGGGTGGTAAATGGCAGATCAAGATTTACTTTGTTTCTTTATTTCTCTTTTCCAGAAAAGCAGAATAAATTATATATTAAACATTATATAATATATTGTAATACAATGATTGCCTTGATAGAATTTATTATAAAAGCATATTAATAAAAATGATATTTTGTAGATATATATTGCAAATAAGAAGACAATGTTTGTGTAACGAATGTAACTAACTGATTATCATTTGATTCTGTTTTAGAGTGTTGCATTGACAGTTTATAATTGGACAGCGAAACTCTGTCGTCATCATGTCGGAGAAGATTAGAAATTACACTTCATTTCATTTGTGGCACAATTTGGGCGTAATGACATGAATAAAATTATGATCACGAAGCGTCCAGGCGAAACGTGCAGCCAGGAGAAAGTCTCGCTTGCGTTTTTGAATATGATTTCGCTGACATTTCGTCATTGAACTATGAATCGAATAACTCGAACCAAGTTGAGTAAGATTAGGATAAAGAAGCGGAATTTGTTTATGCTAATTTATGATAAACGAATCGGTTAGTCATATATTTGCAAAGAATTGTACATATTAATAAAATTGTTAGAGTTCACTAAATATTTGTGCAAATTTGAATACAAGTTCAGTATTTTCCAACACATCAAATTTAAAAACAATTAAAAAAATAATTTGTTCCTCGTTGAAGTAATAATAGCGACCAATTTTACCATACAGCATTACAAAATATGCTTGGTAATTCTTTACAGTAAAAATGATGGTTATAAATCATGTGAAATTACCGCAAGTTTATACAGTCGTGTGAAAACACATAAAGGAGTCGTAAAAACGTAATAAAGGTGCAAAAATTTGCATTGCTGAATATCCTAAAACAACAAAGTCTTACTTGGGAAGTTATTCGACAAACGAGAATCTTATTCGAGATCGAACGAAAAGAAGATGAGATGCGTGTACATTTATATATAAACAGAATATCTTTTGGAAAAGGAAATCAGCCCGAGTTCTTTATTATAAGACTATAAATGGCAAGCAGGTTACTTTGGTCATGGTTGGGTAAGGTCCTTCGGATATGGGTGAACAGGACACGAGAGGCAAATAGCGACATAACGTATGTTGCTATGACGTGGGAAAAAAGTGCCAACAGATCCCCGCGCGGTCAAGATTGTTTATCATTGAATGTGTTGTCGGTTGATAAAAACGTCACTGTCTTTCATTGTTATAATCCGCCATTATTTCCAGCATCGTAAAATCAATTCACTCAACAGTAAATTCTTGCGTGTTGTGCAACTGCAAATTACTTTAAATACAATTTTTAATGACCAACTGATTTTCATTATGGCCATTCAAATATAAAATTGACTTTTTTAATGATGAATAATTGATACATGAATGATCAATTTGTAAGTGTCACTTGTACGTGACCAATAAAAATAATTGTAAAAAAGTTAATATTGAATAGATAATCTTTGGATTTCAAAACGTGTGGCGATTTGCGACGAGATAGAATTTTATTTTTATATACTGCATGGTAATTCTTCTGGATAGTTACATAAATGGATTGATAAAAATGTGCCAAGTTTCTAGAGATATCGCAAGATACTTTCCAAAAATTTTCAGATGCGTGAACTCCGTACAAACGAATCTTTATCGAATCGCAAATAACGTCTGTTATCATGTATAAATACTTCTAAGTCAGTTTTCTCTCATAAAATTATGAACGATGGCAAGAGATAAGATTCGAAAATATGAACGTTGTGGTGTGTTATGCAATCAAATTGTTCTTATATTACATTTCATTTCAGCAAAACATTGAGTTTGAACTACAAATAATATTGGTAATTGTAACCGTAAAAATTAAGTTTGTTGTTTAGTTGCGTATTCTATTTAATTATAGTTGCATTGTTATTATTTAACATTTTTATAAGTAGATACTACTATTTTGAATATGATACTAAATTTTGTCCTAAATAAAAATAAGACTAATAGATTTTGTTAAAAATTTATTGTAATAGATGCATTATTTAATAACAAATAAAGTACAGAATTTTATTTCATGGTATCAAACTTTAAATTTTATACATTGCCAAATTTTTAAACATGAAATAATATAAACTTGTTTAAAATTTAAAAATGTACAACGATATTACTGAAAATACTTTCCCTCATTTTTAACTCAAGAATTGTTTTTTAGTATTTCCGACAATTTTTGTAAAATAAAAATAAAAATCGAATTTCAATTTCGTGTGAATTTTAATAAACATATTCTAAATCGTCGTTATTAAATAATTGGTCAACTTAATTGTATAATAAATGAAATCTAAAATATAAAATTGATTTTTGTATTCGTTTCATCATAATTCAACTTTAAATTCACAGGTGGTTAAATATCGAAATAAAAAAATATAAGTTCAGCATAATTTTATTCCGAATAACTTAATATTGTAGTCTCTGCTACTGTATATACAGTTGCGCTAACTATAAAAGCCTCAATTACATTAATAGAGTTAATACCGCAGAGAAAATTCATCAGAAACTTCCAATACTTGTAATTAAATCGAAAATACAGTAACAAATTGCTAGTTCAATTTATCTACAATTGCGAACGTAGTTGGGAATCATTTGAAATTATAATTGCCAGTAGACGAGAGATTTCAATCGCCCGTTTATTCATGTGAATAAATTCTATATAATATAACCATATTATAAATCATTTGATCAAATTCTATATATAATACTAAATTAGACAATGTAAAGAGGGGTATTTATAAATTTAATATATAATTCTGTTTCAATTTTAAATTTAATCGTAAACATTAGTACATAAATTGAACGAATCTTCTTAAATACATTGATATTTCTTGAAGTTTAACTGTCCCGGACTAAGTAACTTGTTCCCTCTTCCATCGAGTCATTTCAAGCGTATCTATGTGAACTTTGCGGTCACAGTGCGTCGCACAAGAAGCCTCGGATCGAGCAATAGACAGAAACCGTCGAGGTGGAGAGATATTCGTGGCGTATTAAATTCGAATGACTGACGACGTACGCGTAAAGAGAGCCGGATACGATAAGTGCCTTATCGTGCTATTACACAGACACGCGATACTTATAAGTAAGTGTTCGTACGTGTTCACTCACGCCTTCACATACACTTACTAAATTCATGTTTATCATCAGTACCGGGACGATGTATCTGGTAGCTATGTCCAGATAAGAATTCACATGGGAAACTTTTTAATATATGAAAAATAGAAGACAAAAAGCAAGAAGAATATATATCAGTTTTTCGTAGTAAAACATTTATGAACTTCAAATTATAAGTACCGCTATAGTAGCTTCAAACTTAAACTCTTGCAGATGCTTTCTTAACCGAGATATCTTTAATCTTAAGCGATTATTATAGGAGCGAGTAATATATTGTTAATTCAAAAATATATTTCCTGCAAACATGGAAGTAATATTATTTGATGGAATTACGTTTTTAAAATATTTATAATTACAAATTATAATCATTTGTTATTTTGTTTATTGTCACATTGTCGAACAATTTTTAATGCAACTATTTATATATAGTAGGATATATTGTAATAAAAGTACTTGAATAAATAATATTTATTTAAATTGACGAAAATTTTGTGGATTAAACTATGCAATTCGTACAGTACTTTAATAAAAAAATATAAATTAGTAATTGTAATTTTCTTTTTAATCTTCAAAATGACTTCGTTAAATCAACAGCAAATTTAATTAATTGGATTTCATATTTATCAAATCAATGTATTATTTTCCTAACATTTATATATCATTTTTTCTAACAATTGTTTAGTCTTCTTAGTTATGGAAATATAATACACAAAAAAATGCCATCGATAGTTTACTTCGATTATAAGGTAAGTTTGTAAATGAATTAAGCGTAAAATAAAATACCTTCAAAATAAAATTTTGAAGGTATTTTTTAATCAACATTTTAAATGCAGTAATATACAATAACATATAAGCATGAATAAATAAAAATAAAAACAATATAAGAATTATATTCTTTATATATAATCTAGATAAATAACATACTTTAATATTTACAAATTAAAATAAATATAAAAATATATATTATATACATTACATTCAACTAATGATCAATTATTTATTATTATTGATTATTAAAATTTGCAACTGCATGAAATCTAACAAAATCTGTACTAAAATTGTGTTAACGTAAAACCATAATTTCACGTATTTTTAACGTAGCACATTCCTGAATAAAATTATACCTAAAATAATAAAAATTAAAAATATAACATCTATTTTGGAATTTTGATGTATTAATATAATAACAGGAATATTTTTATATAAGTTTCGCGGCCAGATTTTTAATACCAGTTAAAAAACTGCTATCATAAAGTTTATATATCATATTTAATTCTTGCGAGCGAAATGAATTTAGAAACAATTTTATCTGTTCATCAAATTATTTGCTCAGTGAATTTATTGAAAATTAAATAAAATCAGCAGTTGTAATCTCATGAAACATGACGCAATAGGATCCGAATCAAAATTAACAGTATGGAAATGAATAATTCTGAATTTCAATTACACGATTTAATGCTATTTTATTAGTTGTTTCAAATCGAAGAGGTTTTTCTGGCTTTTTTATTAGCTTTTTCCGCAGATAATAGAATCAAATTTCAATAATATTTAGTTCAAAAGATTGTACACGTAATTCATTCTATATTCCAATAACAGTTAAGTTCAAACTTATGCATACATATATTTATATTTCAATTTTCATTTATGAAGTATATAAAAAACTTTAGACACTGTATTTCTTCGAAAGCGCCTAAGTTTTTTGTGGCTTTGACTTTAATCTTATGCGGTAGAGACACGCTGGTAATATAATTTATATAATACCATTGGGTCCTAATCTAATATTCTGAATATATTGTTACGTCATCAGGTATATACATATGAATGCTAATGTAAAATGCACGAAAAATGTCTGTACTATACTAAATAATAAATTCGTTTGATATTCACGATTCTGTTTTCTTGGTTGCTAAGGTAAAAGCGAGTATGAGACGTTACTATTCAAAATATAAAAAATAATATTTTTAATCAAGTTTTTGACTACTCGAGATGAACCTGTAAGAAGTTGTGATTAAAAATACAAACATTTCAACTCAATTTTGGCAAATAATCACTTCATATTAATTAATTAAATAAATAAAAATGATTCACCTTAAGTAACTTAGCAATATTTACTGAATATTTATCGGTCATGTTTGCATTAATAAATTCGAGTGGTTATTAAGGTATTAAAAAATATGGTTCTTATAATCTGTACTGGAAAATTGTGATTGAAATAAAGATTTTGATTCGTGGCGTTGTGGTGAATGAATTAGATACGCGGTTATTTAAAAGTTAATTAATCGAAAATGTTCAATTCTTTGCAAGCAACAGGTATGAAGACTTGGCAACGCTGCGGTTAGATCAAATGTAAACAACTCGGTGTGGTACAGTCTATACAGAAAATCGACTAATATCGAGCTGGTACAACCTAAGCTAAAATTTTTTAGCAAAATAAAACATTTTCAAAAATATTGTAAAATTATGGTATTCTATTATTTTATTTATTTTTATTCTTTTCCAACTACGATGAAAAATGTCTCAATTTTCGTTTGATAAGTAATAATTAACGATATATGAATTAAATAATACTGTCAAATGAAAACACGCAAAAACACAAAGTGAAATATAAGTGCATACATAAATACATTTAAATAAATGTATACAACTTTAATGGAATCAATAATTATTATAATATATGTTAATATGTCAAATACGTAAGTGTATAACGTATAATAAAATTAAGAATGAAAATAAATGCTACAATGAGATAAAAAGTATTAACACGCGGTTACTTAACGACAATGATAAAACCCCACAGAATAAAACTTGTATGTAAACTGAAATATATTACAGTTACGTTTTAGTCTACACGTTAATTTGTATCTGTGATTCTTATTTTACAACATCTAGAAACATATGTGTTTCCTTATTTTCCTGGGAAAATGTGAACAAAAAACTGTTCCCTGAAACATATTAGGTACAAATCGACCATGACAATGTCTCTGCGTATTCGTTGTAAACCGAACCATCTAAATTGCCGGAGTCTTTTGCATCAAATTTCGAAAAACATCCGTTTTTTCATTTACAACGATTTTCTGTTTCTGGTTTCTCGTCCTTTTATTTTCTTCAGCCTATTTTAACATATTTCGACAATTGAAAAAAAAAACTTTCCCATATCAATAACCACATTTCCGAACCAGGAAATGTATTTTTACGAAAACCCATTTTGGAAAAATATCCAATTCACAACTTACGCCGAATGTTGTTGATCAGTCAACTCAAGTGAATCAACATCATCAAAATGTAAAAATGCTTGATTCAAAAAATGTGAGTTTATATTTTTTTCTTTGTCAATCGCTGCTTCTCCCTGACGTGCATATTGCAACATGATGCGTTTTATCTGAATGTTTTGTATTTTAATGAAGCTTCAGTATTGTTTATAATGTTGATATAGAAAGAAAACGGGCGCTGTGGATGAAATCGTTTGATGAATGGAATTTTCAAATCTTATCAGAGAAGATTTTTGCAATGAATAAAAAATGCAAATACTTTTGCGAAAGATAAAAGCAAACAGGCTTCTAAATAACAGTTGGAGAAAGATCGCCTCCCTCGACATTTATATTTGAAATCTTCCAATTCATAAAAATTGCATCGGACTATCTAAAGTGAGTCGATTTTGCGACATACTAAGCAGTGTCATGAACTGACTGTGGGACTGTTTGCATAAATGTTAATTGTCGTATCGTGAAGCAAATTTGCCGTAGGTCAGCGAGAACATTGATCTAGAAATTCCTATTACGAACAATCGCAGAATAACAACAACAGCTTTGTGTCTAGCGGCGAAGTGGCTACAATGTCCCAAGTGTCGAAGTAGGTTAAAACAGTAGCACACACGTATTTAACTTTCGCTGTTACTGATACTTTTGCTTTTCAATGACCGTCATAATACGTGCATATAAATACCTCCTTTTTAAATTTGGCATTGTTTTAGAGATTGGACGTAAACGAGTTACATAAATGTTTTTAAAAATTATACATTTCGGGCCAGGGTGCTGTATTTAAAATGTCACTTGTATCGGTACTGACATTTTGTTAGGTAATCAGCTTCAAGAGGGAATATGTCAATTCAAGAGCAACCTCATTTGCATTTAAATATAGGTTTCGGCCTCGCGTTTGTTGTTATTGATTTTCGTGATTATTTTATACGAAGCAAAGTTCAGGTTAAGTGGTTGAAGGAATGCATGCAATTAACAATTACGATGCATTATGTGGTAACACTTTTTTTGAAATAAATTGATTGGCAATATTTTTGATTATACATTTTATTTGTCAATTGATAAACAAAATTAGTCGTTGAGCAATTCGTATGAACTCTCAATTTTAAAATTACCACTCAACAATATATTTAACTAATGATACTTTTCATTCAAATGAAAGTTTATAGTGAATTTCAAGTAAATAGTACTAACTATATATAGCTACGTACATAGACTTTAATGTAAGAGAGACAAATGTAAAATCTAACGGATGATTGAAATGTTACGCAGAATTTGATGAAACAGCATGAAAAATTACTGTTATAATAATAATTTCTTACTCCATAAGAATTAATTAGTGCATTAATCTTCGCTTGTCATTTCAATTGATCATTTACTTTGTAGTAAATAATCATAACATCTTGGCGACTTTCAATGTATCAAGATTTCATTTTAATGTATGACAGTGAATCTTGAGAGTTAAGGAACTTACTAGACAAGTTCATTTTCTTGAAGTATAAAATAGATGAAATAATTGTTTGGCTCAGATCAACTTTCAAAGGAGGCTTTGTCACAACAATTAAATAGAAATTAATCCAGCATATGACATAATCGAAAGCAATAATTTTTAATGCCTGAAGTGTGGATTTCATAACAATGAAGGTGCTATCAAGTTAATATAAAGTGGAATATTTTGGTTGGCTATGACGAAGAAGGGAAGGACCGTTCCTGAAATGATAGCCCAGGGCCCCGCAATTTCAGTGGGCGTCTCTAAGAAGAGAACCAATAGATCGGCGAGGAAAGAAAATAAGCGAGACAAGAAATGAAAGAGCAAAGAAGAAAGAAGCAGAAGAGAAGGACCAGCGCCGTATATGAAGCAGTCTCTCAAGATATTTTATTCTTTCAAGGTCAGTCCTTCAATATGGCTGCCGTGGCTGGACCACAACTCGTCTTGATCTCTCTTTCTCTGTCCATCAGTTTTCTCTATCTCTTTCGTTCTCTCTTTTTGAGATCGAAGAGTTAAGAGCCGGGTCTTATGAGGCCCATAAACATGACGTCCCTTGTATCACAACTGATACCGAGTTATGGTCAATTCAGAATATGCATACAGCCCGTGATACTTTTGACCCACCGCTAATGCACTTCCGTATTTATTTGCCAATTCATATAACCGTCTGCTGTAATGAAAAATGCCAACCAGTTCAACCAAAGCATCGCCTGATGTTAAAAGAAAAAATTCTTGGATGCGTTACAGAAAACGTTCTATTCTTCATTTATACTCAAAATGCCATATATTAGCTGAAAAATACGGCAGTTGAATAAAATTGATTTTATCAATTTGGTGCCAAATCTGTGCTATCGTATACTATGATCTAGTTACAAATCTGTTACTTAACTTTATTATGTTTTACTCTGTTCTGATAAATGTATTTTTTCGGTAGAATTGTAGAATTTCTAAAATCTCCAAAATTTAAATAGTTAAAGTAAAAATTATAGAAAATAATTGTAATCATTATTATCAAAAACAGTACTATCACAAGATTTATTAGAATATTAATAATTTTTACTCAAGTATTTATATTGTGTATTACATTCATATATTTGAAATAAATAACTCTTGTGTTAAAAACAACTGAAATCTTCACTTTATATGAATAATTTTTTTCTAAATATGAAGAAAATATGTTCATAATGTAGGTAATAAAAACTATAGCATTTATAAATTGTAGTAGTGAAATCGGACAAATTTATTTAAAAAACTGTATGAAGGCTACTTAGTTGAAACTAATTATTCTCATTTCTCAATGATTAAGAGTAATTTTTCAATACAGTTTTAAAGATTCACAATTATACTCTAATTTTTCAATTAAATTGTGTACAGTCAAATCAAGAGGTGAAATTTAAATACTGCTTTCACAATATGAATGATTTCTTTCTTAGTTTGAAGTAAATTGATAATTAAAAGTCGTTGTTACCTGATAAATAATATTGATTTAAGAACTGAACCAATTATTCAAATAATAATAAATTGTTTCAATTGCATTTGACAATATAACAGAAATATATGGAAATATAATTTAATATACACATAAAAAACAATGAATTCTATAAATATAATTAATATAATTTAAAGTATGATTAATTTTTATTATAAATATTTGAAATATATTAAATATCTAATTTGTTCATTTAATTTATTGCAGTATAAAAAACTCGCAAAACCAATCTGCTAAATTGATCGAAAGTGAAATTTCTTCTTCGGTTAAACTTAATTCTATTGATTTGGCAGAACTTATTTTCTGGGCTTACAATAAATATACAATATTTCTTTCTTATTTTGGAAAATTAATTTCTCTAACTGTACAAATTTAAATCAATGCAAAATAACAAAGAAAAAATAGGCTGAATTATATATGAATTATAAAAATGATTTATACCATAAAATTTTGTAAAAAACAAATGTATTTATATAGAAATAAATATTTAGAGAAAAAAACATAAATATGATAAAGTTTCATTTTTTATTGAAGCCATGTAAAAATTTCTCAAGAAAAATCTAGGGCGATCACAAGTTTATTGCACAGGCTTGTAAGCCCCTCTTGAGGATAACTTTTGTGAGGAACTGGTTATCATCGTCACGCTCAAAATGGGGTGCGCCTCGCTAGCAAGGCTCATGAGATTCTAGAAATAAACTAACTCATACTTTAAGATAATCTCAATAATATCTTACGAACTTTTTACTAGAAAATTACTTTTGCTTATTACTAGTTTTTTAAAGATATCCAATATTTGACTAGAATTCGAGTTTTAAAAGAACGTATCTTATGAAAAATATTGAAAATATTGTTTTCGTTTCTGTAAATTCTTTTTTCAATCTTAAAACATGTAATGTGAAATTATAGTTTTAATCAAATAAATATTATTAACAAAAATTATAAACAAGATAAAATTGCGTTAAAAAGTAATTGCCTCCAATTTATTTGATGAGCAAATAACTAAAAGAGTAGAATTTGCCGACACATTTTTGGCTCTCCAGATTTATCCGCATGTTTTATCTTTTGTGTATTCTTTATTGCAGGGAAAGAAAAACATTCCAAAATAGCTCGCTCTTATTCATTCTATACGTATCATTGAAAAGACAAAGAAAGATAATTTTATTTTAATGTAAGCAATACTAAAATTGATCATATGGTAAGGAAGAAAGTGAGTTTAGAGTAAACAATAGACAAAGCACCTATCTTTTGTTCCAAAGTAAACAATATAAAATGACATGAAGAAAGTATTCAAACTAGTATAAACGACGTTACTTTAAACCAGTCATATGATACCTGAAATCGAGATTTTTAGCTGCGCGATTATAAGTTACAGATAAATTGGAAGATTGACCATATATATTACACTTTTCTAACGACAATCTGTCAATTTGTTTCATTGAATTTAATTATTAATGATTTCATTTTTGTTTTGATATTATCATGTATATGAATTAATAAATATATAAAAAAACAAATATAAATAAATAATCTACATTTAATACATTATATTTTCATATTGTATATATTTAAGTTTATATCCTTATAAAATTTAATAACCTTCT
>JABFQD010002733.1:0-14574 GCA_022817045.1 Psix sp. ZL-2020
TGCTGGATAACAACCCTGTTATCGTTAATCGTAGCTGCGATAAATTATTATACGTGTTTCAGACCACCCGTCCACCCTTAATATCTCTAAAAATCCACGCCTGAATGAAAAACGCAAAAACACGTGATAAATATTTTTTGAAAACCTATCTAATGACATTAAATTCGCTCCACCCGCCCCACCCCCAGTGGGTAGGGCGGGGAGCAACTCTGAAAATTCAAATGGGAACCGCTATTTTTAACTGCAGATTCTGATCATCGAAATAAGAAACTTTTGTCTAAAACAATTTTTATTTTCAACGATTATTTTTCAATGATTATTCAGTTTAAAATTTTTAAACTAAATACATTCATCGCAAACTTAGATGTAGATGTAGTTTTTTTTAATTTAAATGGAAATAACTCACTGAGATATTCCGACATCATAAGACATTATAACAATTTCTTATATTTGAAGAAAAATTTTAATTCAATTAGTTCTGATTTTTGTGATAAATTTTCACTGTTTCATCATATATTTTTAGGACTCATTCAAAATTATATTACGTCATAAATAGATATTTTCAATATTATCTATTGAGTTTTCTTGATTTGTCAGGCTCTTTAGTTAAATTTACACCTATGGCTATGTGAACTGACAAGGTCAAGTTAGTTTTCTTTTTGGTAATGAATATTGCATTTAATATGAGCTAAACATAGTTAATTGACTCTCAAAAAGCTCAACTTAATACGCGAGTTTGAATGGCCTAAAACAGAATCTTTCAGGCACATTCATGATATTTAAAGGTTTATTTATCAGATAAAATACAATTATTCAAATCTAATGTACTTCGAGATTCATGCAGATCTAATAAACAAATTGAATTCTTTTGAAAAAATGAGAAGAAGTTGTTTTGTATCTCACAAAACCTAAGTCGTTAGATATATACTTTGGACCAAAAATAGAAAAAAAACACTGACTAGATGACTAATATATATGTTTTATGCGATTTATAAGTACCGTCAATCTAATACTTAAGTATTAAATATTTTCTAAAAAATATACAATTAATTTTTTAGCTTTCTATCGGTTCAAATTGTCATTGCGCACAGTTTAAAGAGATATTGGAATATGAATTGAATCTTTTTATAACATCGATTTTACCATCTGCTCTAAAACAACTTAATCATTCTTTTGATTTTGTGCACAAAAGAATGTGTGAATCATTTCACAACCGAATCCACCTGAACCAATGTAAGAACGATACATTTGCATACAATTTACGTTTCAAATGTTATGAGCTACCAGCATAAAAGTATTTTGTAAGCTTTTATATTCATAATTCTTGGTACCCAACTCTTACTAAACTTGACTATTCACAATCTTGA
Source organism: Psix sp. ZL-2020 (assembly GCA_022817045.1). Classification (NCBI taxonomy): domain Eukaryota; kingdom Metazoa; phylum Arthropoda; class Insecta; order Hymenoptera; family Scelionidae; genus Psix; species Psix sp. ZL-2020. The sequence goes on from JABFQD010002733.1 coordinate 1,368, forward strand.
AAATGAAAATAGGAAAAAAAAGGTAATTCTTCAGTTGAGTCATCCCCCCTCCCCTAACACGGGGTGGGGTCCAAAGCATTTTGACCCGCTAAATACGAATCTGATGAAAAATCGCGACGCTTTCCTAGCGTTTTCAAGATATTTAATAAATTTGATTGCACGCCGAGCGTCGAAACGTGTCCTGTTTTATGACACGTTTCCAAGAGAATCGGGGACGGCGTGACGCGTCGCCTATGTGTCAACGGCAGAAGCACGTTGCAATATATATATGCAGGGTGACCCATTTTAAAGTATCCACTGGAAAATCTCGAAAAGCATGCGTCGTAAAAACATGTTCTAAACGAAAGTTTCACAACTTTAAGGGGACAATTCGACACTGTAAAAATTCACTTCTTATCCACTCCCAAGGGGGGAAGGATTTCAAATCCTCCCCCCTAATAGTTTGCGCTATTTAATATTCATCTACAAAGATCAGATGTTCGAATTTCTATGTTTACCATTTGGCCTTAATGTAGCGCCTCATATTTTTACACAAGTAATGAAACTGGTGATGTGTTTTTTGCGAAAATTGGGCTATTTATCGGTTATTTATTTGGATGATATCATGGTTTTCGGTAAATCAGCATACTATTGTAAACAAACTCTATCAGCGACCGTTGAGTTACTAAATCGTGTAGGATTCACGATTAATATCAAAAAAAGCCTGATGGTACCAAGCTATAAGAGGGAATTTCTAGGAATGGTGTACAATTCGATTGATATGACCATAGAATTACCTCGAGAGAAAGTTCAAAAAGTTTTACACTCTGTCTCGGTTTTTGTTCAGTTGAGATTTTGTACCATCAGGCACTGGGCTAGTTTCATAGGTTTGATCGGAGCTTGCTGTCCGGCGATGACATACGGGCGTCTATACACAAAAGACATCGAACGGGTTAGATATCTAAGTTTACTCGATAGTAATAACAACTTCGACGCGAAGATATCACTCCCCACCTCTCTTCAACCTATTTTTCGGTGGTGGTGAGAGAATATTGTATCCGCAATCAATCTTATACGGGATCAGCGTTATGAAGGTCGCGTGATAGACACAGGCGCTTCACTTTCGGGATGGGACGCTGTCTATGGAGATCAAAGAACACACAGATTCTGGGGGCCAAAACAGAAAGCGTTACATATCAACCATTTAGAGCTGTTTGCAGCATTATATGGCCTGATGTGCTTTGCGTCCGAATGGTCGAACTGCGAAATTCTCCTAAGGGTGGATAACACCACAGCGATTTCGTATATCAACAGGATGGGTGCCATACAATATCCACATCTAAAATCAATAGAGAAATTCATCTGGCAATGGTGTGAGAAGAGACGAATTTGGATCTTAGCGTCTTACATAGAATCTGCGGAAAATGTAGAAGCAGATAAAGAGTCCCGAGCGAGAAATATTGACGGCGAGTGGTCTCTGTCAAACAAAACGTTCTCGAAAGTGATAAAAACCTTCGGTACGCCCTCTATCGACCTATTCTCAAGCTTCTCTGCATACAACACCAAACATGCATCATCATCTGCGGCACTAAAAAAGGCGCGAGCCTAAATTTAATTAATAAAACAGCAGGGTGGTCAGAAAGCTCCAAAATATTTGCGAGATTTTATAATAAGTTTAATTAGATCAGGCGAAAATTCCTATGCGCGGACTGTATTCAATGAAAGTTAGATCTTAAGTCCAAATTACATGTATTAAACAAACCAAAGGTAATTTTTTTTATTTAACATCATTTGGCTCAAGTTGAGGCAATGTGATAATTATTGTGATTCTGAAGTTCTTAACAATAAATACATAAAAAAAATTTTAGTTTCACTATTCACTAGTAGCTCTAAACATCTACCAAGTGTTATCGAACAAGACTTGCAATATAATTGATAGATCAAACGAACTTATTAGTAAGTGACGTTCGATCCTAATTATATGAGACTCTCGTTCGAGACAATAAATCCCACCCTGTATAATATATCGGGGATAAATCTCAATTTTGCAGTAACCCTCCCCTCTACTTGCAAAAGTAAAATAAGAATGAGTTGGTGGATCTATTCGAACTCTAAGAGCCACAAGACGCCAAAAAGAAAATTTTACTGTAAAGATTGTGGTGACATCTGCATAGATAAACCGTACTACTAAGTGTTATCGTATCGAACGAGACTCTCATATAATTAGGATCGAACGTCACTTACTAGTAAGTTCGTTTGATCTATCAATTATAAACAAAGAGACATTATGAAAAAAAATTAAAAAAACTTAAAATGAACCTTTCGAATGACGTTCTTAAACAGTTAAAGGGTTATGATATTCCTCTTTTACGTATATAAATAATATTTTTTATATGCATCTTCTAGCCATACCAATGAACATTTTTCTTTATTTTTTGATATTTTTTTATATAATTATTTTATATAATTACATTCTATGTCCTATCTCCCTCATCCCAAACCCTCTTCTCCTCTATCTAGAACTTACTACCGAGAGTGTTACATAACACAAAATGATCTCAAAATACCATAGTGACATTTCAAACTCACTACAAGACACTTTACCAACTTGATAAAGTATCATCCATAGTACAGCTACTTATGATCATATTGTGATGGTAGCGCCGATACGGACCACCTAACCCAATCAAGAAAGAAGAACTGTACTGATATGGCCACTTGAAAAATTTAATATTGTACGTAAATTTATTCATTTTACCTTGAAACCTAAACATGAATATAGAAAATAATATGCAAAATAAAAATTTTCACATTTTCTAACAGTTGATTCATGTTAGGTTAACTAATGATAACCATTGTGCTAAATGTAAATGTCAATTAAATGACAATGTTAAATTAAAAAGATTATTATTATTAAACAAATTTATATAAACATTATTTTGTATTTATTGTACAATTTTCTAACCGCAATTTTATGAATTTTGATAAAAATATTCATTATACTAATTAATTATTATAGTTTCTATTGTATATCAAAAATTGCTCCATACTGTTCAATTTGTTTATGATTTTGAAGGTTGAAGCATATTTTTGTAATTTGTATGAATTCATCAAGTTTTTTAATAATCAATTAATTTATAATACTATTTTATACAGACAGTTTCATAATGTAAAATTACAATTATTTTTTTTCTTTTAGTGAATTTTATATTATTTTTCATTTTGATCACCAATGTCTATAACCTTATTTAAAATGATGTTTTTAGATTCATTAAATTTACTTCACAATGAGTAATACCGAATTACAAGAAGAAGAACGAGAAGTATTATTATCAATTTATGAAGGAGATCCTGCTTTTAACCAATTGTCACCTACAACCTACCAATACAAGGTAAATGAAGATTATTTGTATTTATAACTTGAATTTCTTTCTACTTATATAAACAAACCGAAATTTCGTTTAAACATAATTTCCCATTTTGTAGTTCGGAGAGAATGATGACATTAAATCATTTTTATTAGAAATTTCATGGGGTCCTGACTATCCAACAGATAAACCAGTTATAAATTTAAATACATTTTATAACAAGTATTTGTAAGTATAACCTATTAAATTATATTTTATGGATACAATAGTGAATGTTTAATAATGAAAATGAACAAAATACAATATTAACGATTTCATCATATATATAGAAATGCACATTAAACCAATATACAAAAACTTTATTACTAAACTTATAAGTATTTGCTAAATCGTATTTTATATTAATACAGGAAATACTTTTGTGTACTGCATTCTTTTATTCTTTGTTAATATAAAATTGTGTGACTTTCCAAATATGTCATTACATGTTTTTCATAATCTAAAACTTGTTTAAAATTATTATTTAATTTAAAACAAAATTCTATTCTATTTTAGAGTTCAATCAGTCAAAGATAAGATAATCGCACATTTAGACAAAGAAGCAGAACAATGGCTTGGTTGTGCAATGACATACACGTTATTTCAGTCTGTTGCTGAAAATTGTGCTGAACTTTTGAAAGATCAGCCATGCATCTCGGAAATAGAGAAGAAAACTGAAAAAATTACAATTACAGATTTAAATAAGTCAAATGTAATATAATTAATTTTTCAAGGCATGTAAATAAGAATTATAATTTATAGCACCTTATAATTAATAATTCATATTACAGGAAGAATCAATGAAAAAACCAAAACCTGAACAATTGACGAAAGCTCAGAAACGAAGGCAATGGAATCAAGTTGATGAAAAAGGCGAAAAACCTCGAGGGTGGAATTGGGTGGATGTTGTTAAACATTTATCTCAAACTGGTTCTATGAAAGAGCAAGAATCGTGATTTTGGATTAGATAATTTTTATGAATGTTATATATTTTGTGAACATTTACTGAAATAAAAAGTAATTTTAAAACACTCTAAAACTAATTATTTTAACTTTCTTTATATAGAAAAAGGTCGAGAATGACTAAATTAAAAGGATTAATTCACAAAACGGATTTGCATTTAAAACAATTTTGTTTATTTACAATAACATAATATTACAATATCTTACACTCCTAAACAAAACAGTAATTGAAACTATTTGTTGCGTTCTTCTTCAAAAATTATTCTTCTCTACTTTTTCACTCGTGTTTCGTCATTATTGTTCTAGATTCAATTTGACCCGTTGTATTTCTATATAAAAAGTAAGACTAACATACATTCGGTTGGGAAGTCGATCTGTATTTGAATATGGGTAATTGATAGAATAAGAGACAATTCTAATAATGAAACCAACGAAATGACATGTATGAAAATATATTCATCTCTAAAAAAAATCTAAACATACATCTCAAGTACATGAAAAAAATAAAAAAAAACAAAAGTAAAAATTGTACAAATACATAATCAGTATTACATATAAACAATTCCTCGTGATTCAACGTTACAAAAATCACGCCAATGTATCACAATTATTTAACAAGTACAAGTTCGGAATAAAACTTCCGTGACAACTTAGTGTTTCATTATTAAAATCATATTCCAGTTTCGAACTTGAATACCATTTGATCAAAAGCCTTTATAGCATAAACAATTTTGTTGAGAGTTAAGTAAAAAGATGACTGGTTTGCGCAAAAAATATCGCTATTTGGAAAAATTAGTTCATGAACCATGTTGAAACAAAATTAAGAGTCCAACAGCCGTCTTCGTGTCTCCGAGGAGTATGCTACGATTGAATTATCTATACTACCAGCAGCCAATATCACGCGATGAGGGTGAAAACTTAAACAACTGACAGGACTGACGTTGCGATTCCCTATAAATCCTTCATTCAGTTTAATTGTGTTCATGTGCTGGCCTTCAAAATTATGGACATGTATACTTTGGTTCGTTGAACTACTGCTACAAAAAAATTATTCCAAAAATTAATATCACAAAATATAATAAAAAATCATAATTGTAAACTCTATACTTAAATATGGTAAATATACCATAATTGATTTAAAATAATTTTTTGAATGAATTACATTCCATTTCTAATCATTTATATAATATAACTATATAAAATTATAGATTACCAGGCAAACACGTCTGCATATTCATGTACTGCAAAAGCAGATATACTGGAGGGTGTCTGGATCGCATTAACGGCATTATTTTTTCTAAGATCAAAATATTTGATTTCTCCAGATGAGGAACCCGTGATTACAAGCGGCCGCGAGTTATCACATTTCTTAAGGGATGTACCTAATATCCACGAACTATGCTCCCGCCAAGTAGATATTTTTGCTTCGTTAATAGGAAGTCGTCTATCAAATAAACGAACTGAACCATCAGCACAACCGATTACCATCAAATTTCCTATTGACAAAAATAGAATTCTTGTAAAACAAATCCAATTAAGAGTTATAATTCAAGCACAATTATTCAATTAATTGCACACCTATTTCATCAGTATCGAGGCACGTAGTACAGCAATCGGCACCGGTTGGTATATCATGTTTTTTATTTTCCGTTTCAATATCGAAAATTCGTACTATTCTGACATCACCAGCAACTGCTAATGTTAAACTGCGTTGCTCCCACCTTGTAATTAATCCAGCCGTACCTAACATTGATTGATAATTACAATTTACGATGATTAACATTAGTATACATTTTAAAAATAAAAAATATCCTATAGATTTTATAGTGAAAATTACCTAAAGAATGTTTGGAAACCTGAACATCATTGAGTGCTTGCCACGCAGTGAGCAAAGTCGGTTCAGCAGTTGGTCCCAGCATGTTGTAATAATTTTTCCATATTCGAATAGAACCATCATCGGAGGCAGCCAAAAGCAGTGCTATGTCATGCGAATTTAAGAACTCTAATGAAGTGATTCGGGATACTTTATTAGGCCCACGACTCGCGCAGTACATAAGTCTAGAGCCGGTTTTCCAATCCCATATGCTAAAAAATCAATCAAAAAATTAACAATGCGAAATAAAAATAATTAAAACAAAATAAATATCTTAATACTAACCCAAAATAATCTTTACAAGCAATAGCAACGTGCTGTTCAAAAGGATGAAAAGTAATAGTATCTGGTGACTGGGGACTTCTGGTATGAAAGATTTGTGTATCTATTTTTCCATATTGTGCTCTTAAATGCTCTTCTCTCGCTTCCAGTCTTACCACTTTGTTTCTTTGAAATCTTAAAAATAAGACACAATTAAATTATAGTATTTATTCATAATGTATTTTTAAAATTTCAATTGCAAATTACCTCCAGTCTCGTTCATGATGAGCTTGACTTTCTTTGTCTTTAACCAATTCTGTTTCGCTGTCATAATTTACAGGCTGAGCAAATTGAGCACAACACCAGTCTACGAAATTTGTTTTTACTAAAGGAGTTTTTATTCCTACCCCCTCATCAGACTCTTCAGATATCTGAAATTTCATCATATTTCCAAAAAATTAATAAAACAACTTTCATTTGATTTTTTACAATAATCCATATCTTTATTTTATAACATTATTATTTAAACTGTATTTACTGTTATATAAATTATTCACTAGTTTAATTAAATTTATATTTAAAAATCAAATTATTTGGTGATGCGTATTTTAATAAATATTACCGTATTCGGTTTAGGCTTTCTTGGACGATTATTTTGTGCTGCAGTTCTGGACGAGCGAGCCAAGTCTGTCGTTGACACAGTCGCTGGCGGTGATTCTCCTTTACTATTAAATTATAAAATAAAAAAAAACAATCAATTTTTATAGAATGTTTTATTCATTTTACCTATTTACATATCATATTTACCTTAAATAATTAGTTCTATTAGATGGCGAGGGTGGCAAAGATAATGACGAAGAAAGTTTTCCATCAACTGTTTCTTTTCCTGAAGATGTGTCTTTAATCTGAAAAGAAAAGTTTAAATAATTCTGCCCAAAATTAAATGAAACCAACAATTTGAAACATTGTTTTACCTGATTTCGTATATAATTAGTAACTTTTTGCGACAGTTTTGCAACCTCAGGATGCGGATCATTGTCAAGACTAGTGAGACCATTCCACAGCTTCACATAGACACTTCCATAAGAAAATTTTGGTAAATTTCCCAGTGAACTCAAGCCTAAAACCATTATTTTAAACAGTTACGCACAACTCAACATTAAATTGAACAAAATACTAAAAAAAACGATTTTTAGATGAATTAAAATATCCCTAATGACATTAAAAGCAGAACACAAAGTAAACGAAGAACATGCATTTTATTTCATTTATTATTACCAAGTGATTCACTGGGCTTCCGCACAAACTCCCAATTATTGCCTGGTTTTCAGTGGAATGCAACAACATAATTATTGTTATCGTATGTTCAATTGAATAGAATACAGAACAGCATGTATTTTGAATGATCTATTTGATATGAAAAGAACATGCTTGAAATTTGTTAACTCATTTTTACCTAGACTGCTTATGGACGAGGATGACGAAACTCTGATGATTCGCTCTTGACTGCCATCAGTTGAATCGCAATTACTGTTCGGTGATAACATCTTCAGTCTATCCCTCGAATTGATTCTTCGCATGCCGCTGAAAGGAGATAACGTTTCCACAACCAGTTCGCGTCTATTATTTTCTTCCGCTATTTTGTCTGCCAGGGTCACGAACAAATTTTCAAAATGCAAAACCATCCATTGAAGCGCCACCACCAACTCCTATTAAATTAAGAAACATTTTATCATAAATTTAATTAATTCTAATAAGTGAATATTGAAAATATTGATTTGTAATAAATGAAGAAATACTGTTTTTAATCAGAAAATATTCGTAGAATGATTTATTGTTCTGTAAGTATAATTTTATCAATCTCCTTTTAGAATCAAACATACACACCTTTCTGACTAGAGGACACATATCATAGGAAACTGTATTAATGAGCGTCATAGCAATAATTTGATCGATATTATTAGCATGTTCACTTCTCTTTGTCACACTGTTTATAAACGTCCCTAGCGCATAAACACTTGATGCACGCACCTATATGAATAAATGACATAATTAATTTTCAATTTTATATATAATATATTTACGATATATAACAACATTTAAGATGTACATCGATTATTATTTAGTGCACAGTTTTAAAATGATCGCATCATAAATTCAAAATAACTTATTTTAGATATCTATTCTGCTACTAACAATAACAAGAATTATTGAGATTAAAAAATTGGAAACAAATATTTGAAAGCAAGATTTAACACAATTGTTATAATTCTTAAAAATGTTAATTAGCATTTTACAATAATAGCAATGAAGCTAGAACCAACATTTTATTATATAAATATTATAAATTAAATTTAATATTTAAAAGCATATCACAGATTTACAACTTCACATTTAATCCTCAGCAAATTATACAAATGTATATAAGAACTAAGAATTTTGTTTGCTTTTTAACAATAAAACATTATATTTTCAATTATGATGAGCATTAAAAGTTATCTTTATCAAATAATTTAAAATTAATAAAAGTATTAATAAAAAGTCTAAAATATAAAGCTAAAATATTTTAAATTTAAATTCATCAAAACAGCCATAAAATTGTTCATTCCATTGTAAAAAATAGTTACCTCAGGTACAGGATCTTGTAACAAAGAATACAATTTTTCGTGTGCAATATCACGTACACCGCACCATCTGGCCTTGTCATAATTATGCCACAACCTGGCCAAACATAAACACAACCACTGGCGCAGCTGCGGGTTCGGGTCACCTAGTTGCTCCAAACAAATGGAAACCAGACTGCCCTGCAACGCCGCGTATTGCCCTTGCGGAAAATCATGCACAATACAAGCCAGCGCAAAAGCTGCGTATAACCTACTCTCACTCTGAAATCCAATATTAATTATTTTCAGTTTAAATAAAAAAACAAACAAACAAAAATACGATTTGGATAATTCTCACCGGTATTGTACAATCTTGTAGGAAAGACAGAAAATATTTATGACCATTGTCTCGCACCAAATCAGCTTGGCAGCTCTAAAAAAACGATCATATCAGAAAACTACAGTTTTTTTGTCCTTTTATTAATCTTTGTTTTGCAACTTACATTATCCACAGCAAGAATTTTCGCCCAAATAAAAACAAGAGCTGAGCGAAGTTCTCTTGCGCTACTCTGTAGTAGCTTTAAAATGTATGGAAAGATACCGACACTCAAGGCCAAGTTAACTGCCCAAGGGCCGAGATCTAGAAATCTGCCGAGTAACTCGAGTGCCTTGAGCCTGTGGCTTTGTCCAAGAAGCACCTGTAAAATCACAGGTAACTGTTCTGGAGGGTTTCTCTGTTTCGAAGCGAGTGTCAGCCAGACTTCAAATGCCGTTAATTGGTCCTCGAAGAAAGGCGCATGCTCGAACTTCTCACCACAATCAGGATTAATCGGGAACTTTGAAATGTAAAAGTCCAGAGCCATATCCCATGCTTGCCACATTGGATGCTACGAATATTTATATTCAAATATAAAAATTTATTCTTCGTTTATACCAACTATTATATATAATTTTATACATCTGTAAAATGTTCATTTTATTGTCGATATTATTTTTAATTTCTTACATTAGTTATGTGGTATATTCAAGAATTAATAAGAAATATATCTTACTTTTATTCTTATTTATTATAATAATAAGAACAAACATTTCTTTATTGTACCTGATATGTTGGTGGTAGTTTAGGCGACGAAACTGGCGTACAGTCGTAAGAACGAAGTATCCTTTCAGCCAATAAATAATTTCTGAATAAGCTTGCAACCAATAAATCTTGGCGAAATAGTTTTTGAAACAATTCTGCGAAAGAAAATGCAAAATCATGTATTTGTGACGGTGAAATTACGTCTAAAAAGTACATCGCTTAATTTAAAAAACTACCTCTTGGCAGAGTATTCCAAGCTATTGTGTCCGTAACAGCAGTAAGTATCCAATTTAATTCCCCTAATACTGTTTTTCTATCGGACATAACACCAGGTATTCTAAAAAAGTAATTTTGTTTAAATAAATCAAATAATTCGCTTAAACTATATAAGTTTGTCACGAAATGGCTTACTTGTCAATGTGTTCAATTGATATTCTAGGCACAAGTTTAGATGAATTTTGTAACAAAAACCTGTAGTAAAAAATATTTTAAGATGATTATAGATTTCTTCAATTTTTTAAAATTTAAATGTTCTAAAAGAACCCACCATCTTAGTCCAATTTTAATAGGCGTTGTAAGGCAAGACGTAAAAATGTCTGCTGGTAAATCAGGATTCATTGGTAAAATTTGATTGCCTTGACATGCCGCTAATTGGATGCAATTTTTATAAGACGGAACAGTTACGTTAGGAGAACTTGGAGCCCTGTTTTGTAAGTTTTGTTTTTCCGTCTGAAACACAACAATACTAATTACTAAGAAAATAATCAGTGTAAATATCATTTATACTGATTATTGAAAATGTTTCAATTTTTTTATTAAGAATTGATAGATTTATTCTAATTTTATATACGTCTTATACACAAAATATATTCAAAGTTTACCTCATATTCTCTTTCATGCTGCTCCGCAAATTGTTGAAATGCTTCAACGATAATGCCCGCATTAGAACAGTCGTAGACGTAAATACTCGGAGCACCCATCCACGTTTGTAAATCATAAATAGATAATGGAATGTATTGAGTATATGTCTGTAATTTCAAAGAAATCTCATCAGTTCTTTTTTATTTGAATAGTGATTACACTAGCAATATTGTACTATCAAAACATATAATACAATTCTAAAAATCATACTAAATTATTTTCAAAATGAAATATTAAAAAGACATATGTACTACTCTAGCCATTGTATTAAGATAGAGAAAATAATATTTTAAAATTCAATTATCTTTGAAATGAAAGTGCAAAATTTTAAAATAAATCATAGATTTTTTGACGACTTAAAAATATCATGAACATCCTTAGGATGTATGTAAAACATCCATAATGAAAATAGAATACAAAATATAATATTTTTAACTCTTAAAAATACTTTTAAAAATATTACATATATAAGTAAGACTAAATTTTTATGATGTAGCTAAGAATTAAAATAGACAAATAATCATACATTATAGATCATAAATATCTTTATAACATATTACATATCACAATATATTTACTCTATTAAAAACCCATATCTCTCCATTCGTAGTAGGTTTCGGTACTCCATGACCATTGTAGTGGAAGAGGACTCTTTCTTCTTTAGCATTTCGTCTCAGAGAAGTGCACAACTTCTTCACTTCCTCTACAGTGGGATCAAGGCTTTGCTTGTACCTAGCACGCGATTGCCACCTTTCATACTGTTTTTGCAGGTTCGAACCAATCGTCTCGAGCGCTTTTTGAGGGCTCATCGACAGTGGATCTAAAAGTCATATTTGTATACACTTTAGTCTATGAAATTTTTGAGATAAAAAAACGTAAATGTAAAAACTGAATTATCAAAAAAAGAATTGAAAAATGATTCAGAAAAAATTACCTATCCAGCATTCCAATCTTGCGCAAGGTTGAGTTTTAACAATATCTGGTGGATCAACACCAACATTTAGACACAGAACTAAGGCAACGCTTACAGTTTTCATCTAGAAAAAGATACAAAATGCAAATGTCACCTGAACTTGAATATTAAATTAAAAAAAATTCCAGCCATTGTTTTTGGTGTCTTTTGACATATACAACACATTCAATAATGCAACCATTTAAGGTTAATGGCTTAATGATTAATTAACAACAATGACAAAATGCATAGAATAAAATAAATAGTTTATAATTGACAAAAGGTATATATTTCAATTTATTTTTTATCCTTTCTCTCATTACTCATTTGAATAACAATAACATGACAAAAAAATGTCGAAGATTTGATTAAATTTATTTCTGTAAATTACATCTCATCAAACATTGTTGGCCAAAGTCTGATTATCAACAATATTTTTGATGTAAATGTGAATATAAAATAAATCTAGATTGGATAGACACTAAAAAGTAATAATTTAACATCAAACATCAAAAAATGCTCATAAACGAGAACCTAAAACATTCCCCAAAACATGAGAGAAGGGGGGAGGGGGCGTGGGAGTGCGGACAGGTTCAGCGTGTTTACCCGCTCTTTCATGCGCCACATGTTGGTGGTAAAATTAAGGCCGTCGATCGGCGTGGTGTGTCTGAGCTTGTTGAAAGCCAGCGGCATCTTCCAGCTCTCGTCGACGGCGTGCGAGCCGTCTTCTGCAGGTTCTGCGTCGCGGCATGACTTCGTCACGCAAACTGACATCGTACTGATACGCTGCTTCCGTGCACAAATCACTGTCTAGTCGCACGCTCGAGCCTCGCTCACATCGGCTTCATTTTCGCGCGATGCGCTTACTGCTCAAAAATAACCGCTATTCTACATCATCCTCGAGACGTCGCGCGAAAAACGCCTTTACGGCCATAAGGACGATATAATACTGCTATGATTACCAATAATTACCATTGAAAACGGCGTCTAATATGAGTAGAAAACTTGTCCAAGCAGCAAGCCGGTTTGATGCCACGTAAAGCTAGGTGGCGCTGACTCTTAACTGCGACAAAGGGTTTTTCAAACGTTTCATTTTTTAATTTGATGCAATTTCTTTTCTTTTAATTAATAAAAATGTTAAGATAAAATAAGAAATGTGTATATAAG
>JABFQD010002734.1:0-14573 GCA_022817045.1 Psix sp. ZL-2020
AAAAAAATCGGAATTGAGTGGCTTTCCAGTTATGAATATCGTCAAGTTGAAATTGTTTTCGCTGAAATTCAACTGGTATGTCTTTAGCAACATTATTTAATACATTTTGTAATGTAGAAACTTGACCTGCACCCAAACGACAATTTTTATTTGATCCACTAATGAAATCTGATAATAACTTTTTAATAACACCACAATACAGTAAATGCATTGGATCTAATAAGACGGATTTTATGATATCGAAGTTTTTTAAATCAAGCAAAGGCGATACTTCTATTTCTGAATGATGCTCTGCTTGTGTTTGAAGGCGAAATGAATCGTTCGTTCTTAAAACTTCATTTATATTATTGAAAACTCTTTTTCGATTTACTGTATCACCCTTGATCTCACACCTTTCGCATGCATAAAACCCAGTATGTCCTTTACACCGTTTAATGTAAGAACGAGCTGGAGTGTCGCATACGAAAGCTTTAACTTTAACGCTATATTGCTTGAATCCAATCTTTAAACCATCCGATGACAAATAATTTAATTCAGCAACAAGATCACCTAAAAAATCTTTTAAGAATTTTGGTTTATGTTCCCCATAATAAATTCCCACTAAAAATGGGTTTGTTACATAATTGTGATTGTAAATAGAACCCAGTATAGTCCAAGCATGTTTTCTAGTTCTATTGTACAATTCAGCGCCATCTACATGTAATAATAATTCTATACTATTATCTTGAAAGACATCAGGATTAACAGTATCTATTAAAGTTTTTTTAATTTCAAAATAACAAAACTCGCCAAATTTGTCATTAGTATTCATTAATAACTTTTTCTTAATTGACGAATTCGATTCTTGTAATAGCGTTTTGCTACATGCTGGTAAACTCGTGTATCCTGAGCTTCTAAGATCATGTAACAATTCATCGAAAGCTTTTTGTGTGACTGAAGTAATATTCCGGAGGTACCATTGCTTTATTACTTCATTTAGACTTTCCTCTTTGTAATGATTTTTTTTTTCTTCAGTAAACAATAGTTTCTTGTCACATAAACCGTCATCAGATGAGTTCAAACACATGTCGAGATTATCTTCTTCATTGCTATTGACGCGAACATGATGTTCAAAATGTCCGGAAGTACTTCCATTGAAGTTTTGTATGTCTTTATTTATTATTTGATTGAAATCCTGTTCTCCATATTGCCAAGCACTATTCGGCTCTAAAAAAGTGTATAATACATGGTAATTACCTACTTAAGTTATACACTGAAAAAAATTGTCTTGGAAAATTTATAATAGTGTTTAGTAGAAGTGGGATATACCCACAAAATGAAAAAAAAACAATACTTTCAGAAAATATTATTGTAATAATTATAGAAAAAAACCTATGATTAATAGAATTTGTACTATACAAATTCTATTTTTTCCTATTTCAGGTATATCTCAGTTCTACAGTACAGTATTTATTTATACAGTACAGTATAAATTTTCTGAGACAATTTTTTTAGTGTAGTAAAGAATATTAAATTAGAGAAGAATATAACATTATAAGATACAAAGTAAATTAATTTGTTTATGAATAAAAATAATTTTTAAACATTATTTCTAACACCATACAATTATTACAAAGTTACTGAAATTCTTTGTTTTTATTTACTTAATCACTATATATAATACGAATATATAATAATAACGATAATAATATGATAATAATAATATGTAATTACTGTATACAGTTTGTATTTAAAAAAAAAATGATGTATTTAAATTATGATAATTTTGACTAAACGTATAACAAACTAACGAAAATGTAAGATTTCCTGTTAAGACAATAATTACATTTTGAATAAATAGTTCTTTCATATAATTTTGCTTACATAACGTATTTTTTCATTATAAAAATTCAAAATTGATACTATTTCAATTGTGATACCACAAGAAAAATGGTAATGAAATTTTTTTTGGTCATGATACAATTATTGGTTTCAATTTGATTATAGGTAATTATAAGAAGATAGGAAGAGAATATTATGAAATAATATATTTAATATATGTAATTTTCATTTATATTATATTAATAATGTACGAATATTAATATTCGCAATGTATTAAAAACATTATTAATGAATTTTCGATTGTATGTATTATTTTAATTATAATTTATATTTGAACCTTTCAACTTTCAAACATTTATCTTCAGTTTTCATTTTTATGTATACTACATACAATAACTTTATTTCCTTATAATAATGAATTATAAAAAATCTCTAAATTATGAACAGTTGGATGTCGGTCTTACTAAATCGCAATGGACTTTTTTTATTTCCTAAATCTTGTGACGATGGAGACGCATGTAATGTTTCAAGTGCTTTCAATTTTTTGAAGTAACGATGTTTCCGAACTCTGTCTTTACTGGACATATTTTTAATTATGTGACAATATACTATATTGTTTATACTTGTTTACAACAACTTGAAGAAGATACTACAGTATGAATAATTTTCAAACCTAAAATATAAAAAAAATAATAATTCTTATGCATCATAATGACTTTATCTTGCAATACACTTCAAACAAGGATTTTCATTGAAACGTATTTACCATTATGGAATTTAAATTGCGAATTATTCTCTTTATCTATTTCTTTAAATCATAAAATTATACATTTATATGTGTTGAAACGAAAATAATGATAAATCTGACACTGCTGAAATCTTTAAACATTAACGTATTTAGAAACGAATAATTCAAATCACCGTCGAAGTCTGTCTCTTTTTCACCAATTGGCATTAAATAAAGAAAAATAGAGATTGCAATGATACTTTTATTGTTTGGAAATATAACATATTAACAATGTTTTTAATATATGAATATCACTATTCAATAAAAAACATTGTAAAACATATACAATTGTTAATTGTCAATCATTATTATCGGTATTTTAATTTGTATTAAAAGAAATTGAAAAATTGTCCAACGTGCTTCATTGATGTGTAGCTTAATGTTTGTTACTAAACAATGGTTTCAAATCTTGGAAACGGTTTATGAAGTCGAATCTGAATAGACTGAGGTGGAATACGAGGTAAGTATTTTTCTGTTCAATAGAAATATATTATAAACATCTATTATAAATATTATAAAATCTATTATAAAAATAATATACATTGTATAATACTACGTCAAAATTGTACAAAGTACAAAATAACCTCAAAAATGCATGCAATAAGTTTTTTTCTATTTCTCATATGATTATGTATAAGTTTTGGTAATAAATAATCTATGTTCAATATGATGTTTCAGATTATAGAATTTAAAATCATGGATGAATCATACAGCATTATTCAGTTTTTAAATAATACCGGTGGAAAAAGAGTTGTCGACATTGTCTCTTCGTTTTGGCTAAATGAAGAGGAGAATTCCTGCAAATATCCACCGAAAAAATTGTACAAGAATTTGGATTTGTACGTAAAGTCTATGAAACCACCTGAAAGTAGTTGGGCTAGCTATCCAGTGAAAGTTCTGACTAAAGCGAGTGAGTTTAACATCAGTTAATTGATTTTTATATTTCTTTAATATTTCTCTGTATCATAAATTAATATAATTATTTGAATGAACTATATTGTTAACGTCTTTTAATACTTTTTTATTATTATTCGTTATTATTTGATCGATTTTTATTTACATATTTACAAAAAAAAATTATATTTATCCTATATACAATTCAACATGTAATAAAACAAAAATATTCATATTTTGATAACTATATTGAAATCAATAAATAGCATATGCTATTTTTTCATTGAGAATAATTTTATATTGAATTAATGTTTTTTATGTACTTATAATTAACTATGCATTATCACTTGCAGAAGATTACGAGCAAGCTGTAAGACGTCTTGAGCGAACAATGCGTCAAATAGGAAATTTTAATAGTGACCTTGCTGAAAATAATCCACGTAAAACTGTCAATGACAGCACAACCAGTTTAGGTAATTTTTTAATTTTTTTATCCAGCATATAAAAAAAATTATTGAACAATTATTTGATAAAATATTTAAATACAATGATATTTCACTGATAAATTGAACAATTCAAAATTTATTGATATTTATTATTTATTGATTTACAATATTTTATGGTAATTAAAAGACATCTTGAAAGTAATATTTTATATACGATTTTCAATTTTATTCTTCATTTTTGTTGTGAAATTGTGGAAATTAGATGACTCGAGCGAAAGTTTCAACAATGAAGAATATAATATGCGTAAGAAGGATTTAGGCGAAAATGAAAATAACCCAAATATGAATGATGAAATTGTTACAACTAGTCGTCCGAAAAAGGGTCGAATTATTTCGAAGGGCAACGATACTGGTAATACAGTGATTTTGAAAATAGTTGAAGTGATTGAAATAAAATTAATAAAATAAAATTTAAAAATTATTCAATTTGATTATATATTAAGTTTTATCTTGTTTTAGAAAATAATATTTCTGACGATTCATGTTCCCCTCTTTCAAAAAAAAGCAAACCAAATCAAAGTACAGAAACTTCAAGTAAGTTTTACCTATAACGATTATTAATATTTTTATATCAAACAAATTTATATTGCGATTAATATTACTTTCCGGTCATTTTTACTAATATTTTAATTTATTTTAAAGCCGATTCCTCATCTACTTCGACAGACAGCAGTACCAATGTATGTAAGATGAAACAAATTATATCTCGTTTTTATATTTTGTTATAAGATGTTTTGTTCCTTTTTCTTTTTATGGAAAATAATATTCAAATAAAAACGAATACAAGATTAAAAAATAGACTAAATGTATACAAATAAATAAAAATTGGCTCATTTTTAGGGGAGCAGATAAAAACTTATTTAGATACCCGTGAATCGAAAATATTGAAAGAATTAAATTACTTAAAAAAAAGCATCCAGTACGACAATGAAAAACATTTTGAAAAACTCATCCGAATAATATCTTCTCAACAAAATAATGGCAGATCAGTGGGAAATCGAACAGATTTTGGGGTGAAATTCCCAGTTGAAGACCTGCAGACATTTGTGAATTATGACGAGCTGCTTACGAATGATGAGGAGAAACGTAACTTACTGGTAGTTTAAATTTCTATATTATCAATAAATTATATACATTAACAATTTGTCGGTAATAAATATATAAAATAATAATATTAATATTATAATTATAATTAATTCTATGTTTATTTTTATAGAGGTCACATATGCTCAACTACTGTCGAACGGCAGATTCCTTCAACGATGCTGTGGGCAAGATTTTGACTCCTATAATGAAACCCTGTATTCAAGTGAAATACAGCACCACTGGACGCTCAAAAAAATCAACGACAAAATTAAACTTTTCGACGACAAATATTTTTAAAATAATGACTGGTATGTATGAAAATAATGTGATACATTTATACAAATACATTATGTCCTATTCCATTTAACTTAAAATTTTTTCACTTTTTGTTTAATTATTAGAAGTGATCGAAGACGAATTCAGCGTGACGAAAGAGCAAGTGTTGACTAGAACCAGTCGTTGGCTCGTCGGAGCATCAGACCGAGAAGGTGGTCGTAAGGAGAGAAGTCATGCCATAAATCAAGAAAATGAGTAAATAAAGTGCACGAAAAAACAACTCATTCAAATATAAAACTCACTTAAGTTAAATTGAACCTTATCGTAGATATTAATAATTATTATAATAATTATGTATAAGAATTTGTTTCTGTTTTTAGAGATTTATTTGTATAATTTTATAAAGAGCTTTGCAATACAATGATTAACATAAATTCATATGATGTATTTATTTGTTCACATTCGATACTATTTTAATTATATATTAAATAATTAATTTGTTAAATTGATTATATGTAAATAATGAACATTATGAAGAATATTATTAAATACTATTTATTGCTATTTTTTAAAAGGCAGAAGTCGGGGCATAGTTTTTTTCCAATACCGAAACTTAAGTTGACTTGCATTATTGTAACTGTTATCCAACATTGAATGAACTTTGGTCTTCGACCTTGGCACTTCGTTACCGGCCAACCATTTATCGGCCTTAAAACTGATGTTGGATTCCAACATCGGTAACAAGCTCGGCTTTCGACGTTAATCCAACGTCGTGATGCTACATTGGATCAACGTTGACGCTCGACCTTGGCGCTTCGTTACCGGCCAACCATTTATCGGCCTTAAAAACGATGTTGGATTCCAACATCGGTAACAAGCTCGGCTTTCGACGTTAATCCAACGTCGTGATGCTACATTGGATCAACGTTGACGCTCGACCTTGGCGCTTCGTTACCGGCCGATGATCCACTAACATTGTGCCTACGTCGTAAACCAACATCGATACGACTTTGCCAACGTCGGCTCGACGTCGATTCGATTCATTTTTTCTGCTTGGGTCTTGACGCAAGACCGATCGACCTGCGAATGAAATCGGACCACGCGCAGCCTCCGAGCATCGACGAAATTATTTCTCGGGTGCAAGTTGCTAAGGTGTTTACTAATTTGGATAATAGGGATGCGTTCTGGCAAATCTCACTTCTTCCTAGTGGTCAGCAATACATAGGGTTTATGTTCGCTGGGCAATCTTATGTTTTCAAACGGTTGCCGTTCGGTTTGAAGACATCCGGAGCAGTGTTCAGTTGTTTCACCTTGAATCGCGAGAAATCGAAATCCGCAGAAGAGGACGTGACTTTTCTGGGGCATAGATTTACCGAGGAGAAAATGAGGATTACTAATGAGAGAAAAAAAGATTATCACCAATTTCACCCACCCGACTTCTAAAAAGCAACTTCAATCGTTTCTAGGGCTGATAAATTGGGATCGTCGTTTTGTCGACCGATTGGCAGACCTTACTCACCCGTTGGAAGAATTGGTGAAGAAGGGGGTAAAATTCTGTTGGGGTGAGGACCAGGAAAAAGCGTTCGCGGCAATAAAGGGAGAGTTCGTTCGGGCGCCGGAACTTCACGTGATAAAATCCCAGCGCCAGTTTGGTATCGAGACTGACGCGTCTTATACTGGGTTGGGGGCGCGACTTTTTCAATATGACGCGGAAGGTGAATATAATATCGCTTACGCAAGTCAGAAATTAAGGGACGCGGAACGAAGATATACTACGACGGAGCAAGAGTTCCTTGCGGTCGTATGAGCCCTGGAAAAATGGTGCATATTTCTTGTG
Source organism: Psix sp. ZL-2020 (assembly GCA_022817045.1). Lineage (NCBI taxonomy): Eukaryota > Metazoa > Arthropoda > Insecta > Hymenoptera > Scelionidae > Psix > Psix sp. ZL-2020. The sequence goes on from JABFQD010002734.1 coordinate 7,208, forward strand.
GGACAACCGAACACTGTGCGAACTGATCATAAGGCACTTACCTATATATTTGCGTACCCATTAATGTCAAATCGTATCACTAGATGGATCACCAAAATTCAGGTATACGATATTACTTGGAAATATGTTCCAGGATGTCAGAATGTTGTTGCTGACGTTTTGTTGCATCTGTATGAGGGCGAGGACATGATCCAGCATTAGAGAAACGATGTTCGACTGCGGGGTTGTCAAGTAGGTTGGGAGGCCGGCACTTGAGACATGAAAATCCGGTCGGCACAACTGAAGGATATTGAATTGCAGCGATGTATAAAGAAGCGCCCTGACATGGTGAGAGTGTCGGAGAGGGGATTGGTGGAGATAGTAACGCGGGTAGGTCCGAGAATGCCTATCCCTCCAGAGATACAGATCCATCTAGTTAAAGGAGTGCATGAGTATTTAGCTCATGCTGGGCCTGATAAGGTCTTTAAAGCAGTAAGGGAAAAATTCCTTTTCCCATATGCTCGAAAATTGATCGCGGAAGTAATAGCGTCGTGTTTGCTCTGCCAGAAAGCGAAATGGTATACGCGAAATCACGTAACGAAAACCTCGTTGACGGTACCCGCAGGACCAGGCATTCACCTGTCAATCGACCTATTTGGGCCGTTGCCGGTAACTAAATTCGGTTGGAAAATGATATTGGTTACATTGGATGAGTTTGCAAAATACATTACATTTACGCCAATTAAAAGGGCCACGACCAGTCAAATTATACGTTGTTTTGAAACTCGTATTTTTTAGCAATATGGAGTTCCGAAATGTATAACTTTAGACCAAGGGCGACAGTTTAAAAGCGAGGATTGGCTACAATTTGGGCGTCGCCATAACATTCGCATTACCTTTACTTCTCCATACAATCCATGCTCTAATCCGGTTGAACGCGTGATGCGAGAACTGGGACGTATCATCAGAACGTACGCGCACCACGTTCATAAGCAATGGTATGCATTTCTTGATTTGGCAGAACGAACGATCAACCAAACTGTGCATAGCGCGACAGGGTTTGTATCAAACAAATTGTTGCAGCCAAAGAAAAGAGACTTTGAAAATTCCTTTGAGCGTAGGTTACGGCTTGAGGTGCCAGAGAGATGCAAGCTTGCGAGAACAAGGATATTAAAACGTGGTATAGAAGTCGGAAATGATTCGCCGGAACGATTTACCTTGGGAGCTAAAGTGATGCTCCGTAAACACACTCTTGAAAGGATTAGCGGGTATTGCAAAGAAATTGGCGCTATTATATGTCGGACCAATTTTTATTACTAAATTCATTGGTATTAATGCGTGCGCGATTCAGACGTTAGATGGAAAGCGGATGGGAACTTATTCAGTGCGACCCTTTCATGAGAAGGACAGTGAAAAGTGGAAATTTAACTATAATTGGAAACCATGGACAGGAAAAAAATCTTTATTTTAGAATTTTTCTTATTCAAATGTTATGATATTATAAGGTATTATGATATGATACGGTCATGTTACGTAATATTGTTCATTCGAACGTTATTGATCGCAAAGGCAATATGTCGACACACAATCCACAAAACGGTGGTATTAAACCACCTGGTATGTCCCTTTGTTGACTCTGAGAAAATCAGTAAAAAGGGACATAACCGATCATCATTAATAAAAAAATTTACAAATATTTTAAAATAAGTGACTTCCGAGGAAGGAAAAACATCAAACAAGCACAAGCTTATCGATAAATTATTTTCCATTCCACAAAGCCCTCCACCAGATTCTAAATGGAACCAGAGAATGCATGAAGAGACAGAACATAGTGTCAAGATTGGTATACATGATAAAACTTGAGAGGAACTCTTCGAAAAGTACAAAATCAACAAACATATCGCGTTTTTTGAACTCCCCAAAATTATCAAGGAACATATACTTAACAACGCTTAACAAATCAGTTATAATAAGAGATGATTACCAAGCGAAATTTAGATTCTAAGTCGGTTTCTGCATCAATGCTCTAGGAGCAGGACTTTCACACCTGCTGAAACTGGAGGTGACTATAGAATTGGACGAGGAAACAGCAGATAGCTTACGTCTACTTTCTGATCATCATTACAGAATGTCTACGACTCGACAAGCGTTCATCAAACCCCTATTGAACATCGTAGGCAAGAATGCAGCTACTGTCACCATAGTCGGTTAAAAGCTATTTGACGACGATTTTGGCGAAAAATTAAAAGCTCCCGAGTAAAAAAAACTAATCATTTTTTGATGGAAAAAAAATTAGAAGCTAGTGATCAAAAAATGATCACTAAAATGAGACCAGAATAAATAACTCATTGATGTTTAAACGATTATGATGAAAAAGAAATTCTGGATTTCAATACAATCAAATTATTACAATAAAATTATTTGTACTTGATGTCATTATAATCATTATATGATCATAATGTGATTATATAAATAATTTCGTATAAAAACATATCACATATATCAAAAGATTTAAACGCATAATATAATAATGAATTAATCAATATATAAAACACCGAACAACCTACAAATTTAAATAATATGTACATTAATATGAATTTTATTTAGAAAAAATTATATGAAAATTAGTAATACGAAAATAATTTTTTGAATAAGACCAAAATAAGACGCTATTCGAGGATACGAAATACCTTTCTCTTCCACTCCCCTGCGTGTTTTAGATATTGAGGAACCAAAGTTCTCAACTGACATTACTCGTGAATGCGTGAATGCGACAAAGAAATAGATCGGTTACTAAGGAAAGGTGCAATAACAGTCTGTCAGGAAATTTGATTTCCTGTTGAATTATAAGCTTTAAAAAGCATTAAAGTTTCACTTATGTTTTCGAGATTCTCGTTTTCTTTGACTAATATTTTTTCACATATTAAACAATTGTATTTTTTAGACATTTTATGAGCAAAGTAACCGGCTATACATCTAGTTGTGCAATTTCCTAATGAAAATTTTTGAATACAATTGTTTATATTAAACTCATTTGGATATTTAATTGTGGAGTGAAACGAGTGGGAAAGAATTGTATTTGAAGATATGTGAAGACTTTCTATAATATTTGTTTCTTTGCAACTCAAAGTTGGATTCGAACTGTTCATTTGTTCGGTGTTAAACAATTGACCAGTACTTTCAAGTATCAACGGTTTGTTTACATGCTCATCTGAGGACAATAATACATTAGATTCGTCTGGCTCACAATTTGAAGATTACGGAGGTTTCAAAAGATTTATTATGATTGCGTGTTACAAATTTCGACAAAATTGTCGAGCGGATGGATTAACATTGTTATCACAGCGACTTTTTATAACCCCAAATAAATTTTCAAGAGGATCTTGAATTAATTTTGTTGTCATTAAATAAAATGTTCCTTCTTAACTCAGAGTTTCCGACAACAGTAAGGTACTTTTAATACTTAAAATTAGATTTTTGAAAAAAGGAGCTATTCTATGACCAGCGTAACACCAAGTTTTTACCGACGAAATCGAATTTCTTAAATATTGTTCAACTTGAGGTTCATCTAATAGAAGAGCTCGACGCAGTGAATTAGGATCGTTCTTATGTCTACTATTCAAACAATCGAAAAGGTCATTTAATTTTTTAATAAAATTCGCTGTGGCTACACACGTTTCATTTTTTGAATTACCTACAATTGAACCTGCATTTTCTGCACAATAAACAGAATTGCTGAAAACTTGAGTAGCTAGAAACACTTTCATTTCATCAAAAGTACTTGGATTTACATGTCGTTTCGTTAATTTATATGCTGCTTTACAACTATTTTTTTTTCTAAATTATATAGCTCACGAATAGCGTTCCATGAAATTCAATCGCAGCCAACATAAAACTCATTAGAATGCAACCTGTTACGACTGCATTTGATCAGATGAGGAACATCAAAAATGAAAAGAATATCACTTTCTCTGAAATTCATAAATAGAGTGATTTTATTAATGCCTAATATTTTAGAAGCCAGTAAATTAGACAAACCTAGGTCACAAACCATTGCTCCGACTTTGAAACTACAATCTAAACAAGCTGCAATAGCTATATTTATTAGAATAGATAAATCTTCCCCTTTGACATTTTTACGAGAAAGGTAATAAGCAATAGGCTGTTTCCATGAATTTTTTAATCCACGTAATATAAAAACCAAAACTGATTTAGCTGGTGTGTTCGTATGTCCCAAAGACCCTAAATCTTTAAAACCTTCCACAATGTCACCCTTTCTATCATATTCTAATAATTCCCGAATACTCATTTCATCACACATAAGAACACAATCACGTTCATGGTTAGACATACTTTTAATTTTTTGTGACAATTGTTCTAAAAGTGAAGATGTTAAACCACTTTTAAGTTGCAACTCATTAATCCATTGTCTAATAAGAGTCACACATGGTAACGAAAAATTAAAATCACCTCTCAAAAACATGTAAGCTTTTGGAGATTTATAATATAAGAATAACGCAAAAGATTTTTCTTCATCGGACCATGAACGTTTTTTATTCTGATTTATTTGCATCAAAATAAATTTCATTTGTTGACAGTTCCAAAAATTTGATAAACATTGAATTATTTCTTGGGGAACAAGTTTTTGTTGAACTTTTTTTTTCTAATATCAAATTTGATCGCGTAATGATGACACTGATTTTTTTGGTTTATAATTTAGTCGAGGTAACTGTTCTCGCGATATTTTTGTTATTTTCTTATTTGTGTTTCGATTATTTTTACTTACAGAACCGCATACTGTATTGTTACATGATGTTGGATCTGCCACATTAATCGAATCTTGTAAAACACAATCCAAATAATAAATGATTTCTTTGTATTGACTCTCTTGCTGTTATTTTTGATTCGATGATTCTCTTGATTGATGACATTTAATCAATCTGCCACCCTTTTGCAGTTGCTCAATTGGTTGATGGAAATTCATGTTTGATTGAAAATCTGTGTCCTCTTTAGGTAGATCTGATATATCCATATCGATCAGTTTAGCTGTCTTTTTTAATAGTTTTGTTAAAACGAAATTTTCCATCACATCATGTTTTGAATGTAATTTTCATTTCTAAAATTAAAAGAACATATTCTTTTTTCGTATATTTGTTCAGGGGATGCCTCGGAAAAATCATTTCTATAAAGAAGAGCCCATTCCATTTGCCTATGAAAAAATAATATTTAAACCCTATGAAAATCATTTTTTGATCATGCAAATAGAAACCGAATTCTTATACAGAAAATTTGTTTAGAGTAAAAAGTTCAATACTCGATCATTTATCATTATAAAGTGTCATACATTAACAATTAAAATTTGTTCAGCATTTTTAGAGAATTGAGCTGTTTACTTACATTTTTTAATTCTTTGGAAAACGATGAGAAACGATATTATTTTTTTTCTTTACAGGAGTGTAATTTCTATAAGCACATTGCGCTTTAGAAGGCACTTTTCACAAAGAAATTTACTTGAGAAAAGGTGAAAGATCTATGAATTTCGACTAACCTTTAAACACAAACTTGGCAATTTTTTAAAGTACATTCGCTAAAATCTTATTGCACCATAGAAAGGTACATAAAAGCAGCAATGTATAATGTGCTTTGCCCATTTTTTGTTCAACATGTGTTTTAACTTCGGATTTTTTTCCTTTTCGTATTTGAAATCCAAAGATTGTGTCTTTTGAAAGATATTCGTAACATGTTTTTGTACAAATATGATAATGGACAAATTGTCTATGTTACATTCAAACTAATAGCCCCTAATAAAAATGCGAAAAAGACAGAAAGAAGAAAATCTGTTAGTTCAAATATCATAAAAAATGATTTGTAAGGAATAAGACTTTCCATAACATATTTAGATTTTTCTCAAAAATTATTATTCGTCATCTATAATAAATAATCAAAAATATCATTATATTTAGTTTGTAGTTTGATGATCATTAAATTTTAACATTTTCAATTGAAACAAGTTCAATTTTGAAACTGCTACAAATAAAAAGAGTAAAATGAATATATCCGTTGAAAATATATTTAATATACGTCAATTTATTATTTGACAAATTAAAGTAACTATTAATATACTATAATAGTTGTTTATAACATACGATAAATATTCTTAATTTGTACATTATAAATATAAGAATAGCGAGAATAAAGAATATAGGATGTGATCATTTATTTTAGCAATGATATATTTATTTTTTATTTAAACATGCAATTATCTAGTTTTCAAGTATTGTCAGTATTTTTCAGTTTTATATTAACAAACCTCTGTGCTTGAATAACAGATTATTCTATGATTATCACTCTGATAACATTATTACATATTTTTTAATAAAACATTAATTCCATTAAAACTGATTTGTAAAATTGCGTGTTTAAATAAAAAATAAATGTATCATTGTTAAAATGATAACCCCCCCCCCTCGTAACATGGGTTGCGAAAATACTTTTCCGATGGATTTTGATCTCCTGAACACGAATCTGGTTTAAAAATGCGGCGGTCTCTAACCGTTTACAAAATAAATGCGATTATCTGTTACATTAAAACGAAACAGTTTTGGTGATGTTCTGAAGCTTTTTTTTATCCTAAGTATTATAATATTACTTTGTCATAACTATTATATCGATGTATGACATTTTTTGTTCATCGTAATTGATGTTGATTGATAAATTGTTAATGTTTATATTTTTTTCACTTTTTTCTGATTTTTTTGAAATTATATTCTATTAAATGAATCTAAAATATTATTCAGTATTCCATTGGTTTTTAATCATGAAGTTATTCGAATTATTGAGAATTACTGTCGATCAGCGGCAAACTGTCGAATTTTTTATTTCCGTAGGGGTGTTTTCGCGAATCGTAGTGTGTGAATCTTGTAACAGCGAAGCGGAAATCAATTACGATGTTTTAGCTTATCGTTGTCGCCGGTACCGAAGGATATCGCAACCGAAAAAAAAATCCGTGAAAGTCCGGTGCGATTTTTACAGATCGATAAAAACCGGCTCTGTTTTCGAGGATAGTAATTTGGATTTGGGTACTATGTGTAGTAACATCGACTATTTTTTGATGGTCCCAACACCCGCGACAGGAACTTCTGATGACTGAACTGTCAATTAGTAGTGAGGCTGCAGTGAACTTGCAGTACAAATGTCGACAGGTAATCAATATTTTTTTTATTGAATGTCAAACTAATTCAATGTAGCATATTTTAAAATATTCATCGATTCTTATAGGTCTGTCTCGCTTAGGTCGGTAAAGTGTCGTAGCCCATTGGTTGGCCCGTACAAACGGTCGAAATCGCCGACTCACTGTTCGGTCACCCAACGTATCACCCTCGTCGCT
>JABFQD010002735.1:0-14570 GCA_022817045.1 Psix sp. ZL-2020
AAGAATTTCAAACTCAATTTGTTTAAAATGTATATAATAATCTGTGTATATTTAAATATTAAATATAATAATGGTCGAAAAATAAATATATTAATAAAATAATTATTGATGTTATAAAATAAAATGATTTCAAGATTAATATTATTATCTTGCTAATAAGACTATAGAATTTTTTTTATTAATAGAAGTGGAGATATTAGATCCTGTTTTAATATTTTCCTGTAAATATAGCATAAACTGTTATAGATTTTTAACCTTCCATTATCCATTTTCTGTTCACTATTGCTTATGCTTAAGTTTCAGACTCATATAATCTAATTGTATACGAATTTTATTATTCAAAAATTAGACTAGAGACATGAAATTGAGATATACTCATTTCTCAGATGATACGCAACAATAATTTTATCAGTGTTTTTATTAAAATCTAATTAATCAATCAGTCATCATAAACCACAATGTAATTTGATATTTATGGAAATAAAATCAAGATACTAATAATAATATTATATGTCGTGGTAGTTTATAAAATTTGATAATGTCGTAACAGACATTTTTCAAGTCGATAATCTATATAAAATATTTCTATTTGCGAAAAATTCAGTAGAAAAAAGATATCGGATCAATTTCAATCAATAAAAAACAATTTATTTAGAACAACCGCAGTATGCTTCACACCAACTATCGAGAAACAAAAACCTTATAGAAATAACCGTTTTCATTCATTTATCACCAACGTGAATATGACAATGTCGTATTGATTACGAATAGAAAGTATTTTGCCTCGACTGTTTGAATATTATATATGCAGACTTAACCTTTCGAAAGTGCATCAAATTATGGAGAACGAAAAAGGTGTGTAGAATTTAATAAACAATACATACTGATGAAAATGACTGTTTAGAAAAAGTATTCTATCATCGATAATTCTCATCGTTTTAATGAATATTTAATTTTAGCCTCTTCCTTTGATCACTAATGTTAATATAAAAATTGATAATGTAACCAAACTAAACATGTAATTGAAATTTTCTGAACATTCTTACCTATTATATTTTTACTTTATATGTTAAATGTTATTTTTATTCATTAGAATTTTATATCGAATGAGAAATTGAGAAATGGAAAAATTAAAAGATTTTCTAATATATAATTAAAAAATTATTCAAAAAGTTTCGTGGTGAAAGCACGACAAAAATGAATACATCGTGAGCTTTCTTATTCTTTTCACATTTTGCCTTAATTTTCGTAATATATGTTGTGTCGTTCTGAAGAAGAAATTATGATAACATCTACCTTTTCTTTTCGTTTGCAAAAAGCATTTGAATTCGTGACTCAAATTAATAAATGAGTCAGTCCAAGTTAATATTTATTTAATAATTAACTTCGAATCTAACACTCGATTAGTCAAGTATATAAATGCGATATCATTTATGTGCTTTTGAATAATATTTACGACATTCACCAAGTGCATACGCATGCGCATGGTGTCATGTACAAGGGGTGATATTACAACCTCGGTGCAGGTAGATTACGCTTGCAGCTTCGAGACATAATTTGATTGCGCTTAAGATTTTACCTTGGCTCTTTAATGAAGTCAGGAAGTTATGCAAACCAGAAGTGAATAACTTGTCGCTTTTTGATAAATTCTATAATACGTTCCGGAACGACTTATTATTTATTCAAGCGAGTACACACGGGGAGAAGAAATACTAAGAACATTTCTAAGCATTACGACTCGTGATAATACTTATAAAATAAAATGTAATTTCGGGTTACTTGAAAACAAATTTGCCAAGTAACTTAAAAAGTAACTGAGGACCTGAGAGGGGGAACTCAATCAATTAAATTAATTTAGTCTAATTTAATTAATTTATTCGATTGAAATTGTATTAATAACGACAGCTAAATTAACCTCAAATCATACCTCAAAGGATAAATTGTTTTCATTTCAATTTCAAAGAATGTTTCTTTCACTTCTTACGTCGTTCAAAATATTTATATACAAAGGATTAATTCTAAAAATAATGACACCGATAAAATATGGATCGGATGATGCCTGCACATTAGAAGGTTGATCGATAAAAATAACTCTTGGCTTAGAAAGCGGTAGTGAACTCTTTGCAGTACGGTAGAAAAGAATATTATGATCCATTCGTAATTAACATATTTAAGACATTTCTATATTGTTTAAATGGCTCCAAGTTTTGCAGTTGTGGTGAGTTCTTCATACAAAATGGCAAGGCTCTACCACAAGTTAGCATACTTCAAACGAAAGAACATTCCACTCCGAACGCCATTACCATTTTCGGGAAACATGATATTGGTGGTAATTCAGTGAGAGAGCATCCTTCCAACTACTCGACAAGGATCTGCGCTGCCAACTCTTGGCTGGCAAAATATTTCGGCTTCTATGACTTTCACAATCCAGTTATCATAATTCGCAATACAACTCTGATCCAACAGATCTTCAAAAGATATGGTTAAAGGACTGAAGGTCTTTTTGTTTTGATAGCTATTTGTTCCTGAAAAGTTTTTCCAATTCACAGAATCTCAGAAATCGTTGACATCCTTTGTTTCAGTAGCAAAATGCATCTGGAGTTTGACCTTATGAATAAACGAACGGTCGATCTCGAGAGTTCGTAGCAGGTGACGTGTCGGGGAGGGCTGTCCTCTGATAGAATTCAAAGATGCTTTTACTCAATATACCGATGACGTTATTGACTCGTGCGTGTTCGGCATATTCGTTGACTCAACCCGGAATTCGCCAAACGATTTTCATATGATGGGTAATAAAAAGAATACCAACTTGAGGCATGCTGAAATTTATACTAAGGAGTTCGCTGAAGTTGAGAATTCTTGGAAACCAAGTTTTCAAGATTCATAATCAAATTTTTCACCTACGTGGGCAAAGGTGCTGCAGGAGCTAAGAAAACGGAAAGAATCAGTAGGTTGGTCATGTAGTTTTTGATAAAAGCCCGAAGCTGAACTCAAACCTTTCAGATCCATCTTTAATAATCTCAACTTTGTTTCCTCAATAAGTTCGTAGCTATTCCTGTGTACATTTTAAGATACAAGAAAAGTTCAGCAATGAGGTGGAAGTCGATGACTTTGGACTTTGCGACTAAATCTTTCGACACCATTCATAGATAGGAATAATGTTAGCAATGTTGAATTGCTTTCTAACTAACAAGCTTAGGTAAGTGTAGTCAAACCAGGTCTCGTCGACTGTTTCGGTACACAATATGATTTAGAAAAGTATAACAAATTCAAGATTCCTGACCTTGGAAAGTATTTAGTATTGGAATAAAAAAACCTGTTTATGAATTGATCCAGAAGTGTTGTTACTCATTTACTTTTTTGCGGGGCGAGGATTAAATCTGGAACGAAGCCTAGCTTTCCATTAACTTATGGCAAAAAGTGTTTATCCTTACGACGGATTTTACTGAAATTTGAGCCAAAGATCACAATGATTAAATATGCAAAGCCATTGGCAAGAGATTGTGACTTTTTTTATTACTTTCAGCAAACTGTTGTAGGTAACTTAAAATATTTGTACACTTAAGTTAATCTCATTGCACATGCGTGCAGTTATCTCCTCCGTTTAATCTCGAGTATTTTATTATTATATTTGATGGAATAATAATCAAAGGTAATTTTTTACCCTACATAATTTATTAATGTTGTCACGTGGACTTGTTATCTGGCTAATTTACAAAACCTACAATATTTACATACTGACAAGAATAAAATGAACGTTTTAAACTACGAATTTTGAAATCGAAAGTCTTTATTAAAGTAAGAGTTAATTCGATATTCCTAACTGAGTTAGTATTATACTTAAATATTCAATTAAAAATTGCATTACAAAATGAAAATGGTTAGAATCATTAGGAATTTCTTTCAAATGTTGAAATCAAAATTTTATAAAGAGTCTGAATGATCCTCGATTTTTTTCAATCGGCGATGCAAACATTGTTACAACATCGACCGATGTCATTTTATTCGAATGTGCAGGAAATTGGTCTCGTCAGTCGGGCGAAACTTGGTGATCGTTTTGAAAGCGTGATTGTGAAGCTTCTATCGGTTTGCTGCCGGTCGCTGTACACGCGTTACGTTTGCACACGTATTTATATATTTCGTGTCTCCCCACGATTTTCATAGTTAGCGATAACATTGATGAATTATTTTGTGTGGCGGCATCACTGTATCGCAATTAAATTGCATCACGAACCAGTGCAACGCACTACCGAATCGAGTCAAATTCGCAGATTTTTTTTTTATTAACAACGTAGTTTAACGCTTGACTTGTAAATTCGCCACTGTTTTCATTTCGAGTCAATGATCAGGATGCAGTTCTAACGAAAGCTGTTACCCCGGTGTTTTTCTTTTTTTAACACACCCTCATATTGGTTATGAAGTCAATTTCCTCATTATCTACTTGTTTGGAATCCTATTTGACAATTTCTTATTTTCACAAAAGATCTAGTCATTTTTAAATATTTTGACTATACAGATAACAAATTTTATATTTATATATGTATGTAACATTTTAATAATAATTACAGTAGTATTAATATTACTATATAGTATTATTATATATTAATATTGAATACATAAAATATAATATCTATAAATACGAGTATAATAGACTTTTGAAAGATTTCTAATTATGAAAGTTATAGAATATATATATATAAACAATATTGTCAAAAACTATCTTTTTTACAGTTTTTCAAACAAGATTTTGAACTCTGTGGGTGTGTCAAAATATATGTATTTTATTTATGCTTTAGTTTTTGCAATGACATATTAATACATTTCTGTATGTTATTTTTATTGTATAAATTCATTTTATAAAGAATATATGAGTATAACTATATATATATAGAAAATTATAAAATATATAAATCTCATATTTCCAAACATGTATTATCATGTACATATTTTTTGCAATATACTTTATATTCTCTATCCATAATGCGTTTATTTGACTAAACAAATAACTAATGTATTTTTGATGCTAAATATGTTTGCGTTAAATGAAGTGTCACTACAAACGATAAATACAAAGCGATTTCGCTATCAGATGGTTGTTCAGAAAAACGGTTGAATTTCAGTTAAATTATAGTTGTATATAAATACTTTTATAGATTGAACTTATACTAAAGATATGAAATTAAGGTGCACACATGGAGGCATCGAAATAATCTATTATTGAATAATACGATTGGAATAACGCAATTCTGCTCTACATTTTATGATTAAATTGTTGTTCAACAGTGAAAAATTTACAAGATAGACACTTTTTCATTGCGTATTACTTTTTGTTTACACGAAACCGGCAATGCAAATTCAATTTACATCAGCATATATAATTACCATCAGTTCATTCGAAATACCAAATAGTTCATTAGTAGTTTAAATATTCAATAACGCGATCAACGTTGTTCTGAAAGAGATTGGAATTCGAGTGTCATTATTCAGTGACGTTTGTTTTTTTATTTAACGTCAAAAACCAGCAGTTTCGTTTTATCAAATATAAAATGACTGGTTTTCTTTGTTCAAATACAGACGTAATCGTTATAAACTTGTAACTGAAATTACTTTTCCCTTTTATCTTATCTAAGCTACATGTTAATCAAGGATGAAAACGTTGTTCTCTTAGCGGTGATTAATGTAAGACCGCAGATTCAAATGTGTATTTTCTCAAGATGACGTTGCGCTTGTCAACACGACGTCATGGCTAAGAGAGAGAAAGAGAAAGACAGTCATTTTTGCCGAAAAGTTTCGACAAGATTGGTCGTGAAGATGAAGTGGTGATTAAATTAGATTTGAAGCAATCGTCTCAGGCGGCCGTTCTCGAGAGGAGGAAAACCATCGTGGGAAAAAGGGTTAATTGCATAAATCCGCGCCTTCGAGAGGTTTTACTTTTGATTGAGATCTCGTGAAACTTCGATGGCCTGGCGATGACAGACCACTTTTTTGATCGTCCCTCTCTTCACTGTTGAGCTGTGTTGCTTCATCAAAAGTTTTCGTCAGCTCTTCTCTCTCAGCAATGTTTCAATCACTGATTTCTTTAAGAGAAAAAAAAAGGACTTGAACAAGATTTGAAAACAAAATGAATTGAACGCAAGGTCGCGGAAAAATTCGATGAGTGAAAAAGTGGAATAATTTTTACTCTGTGGATGGTAAGAGGAATGCTCAGACGGCAGCGAATAAAAAGGCGATACGTCGATGATCAGCGTAGCGTATTGTACATTTGATGCGCAGGAGGGATCGTTGGCTCATGATGAAATGCGCCGGTCATAACAAACCTAACGTACGTCCGTGCGCTGGCATTACCAATCTGGTGGAATTGCAATTCAATACGATTCCATCTTTCTTAGGGCTTTATTTGACCAGAATCAATGTACGTATACGCATTATTCAGCTTGCAACTTTAGTCAAGTGGAAACGACTAACCATCCGGCAGTTCAATAGCAAAAGACTACCATAACTGATAGATAAAATAATTGATTAACACATCTACATTTTGATGAAAATCATATGAATTTTCATTCAACTTAATGCCCCTACGATCACTGCTTGTGGTTAAAATTTCGATAAAAAATTATTCAACGTGTATATTAAATAAGCGTTACGATACAATTTTAGCAATGCACTTGATCCAATTTCTTTATTGAATTTAGTAAACTTTATATATGCATCAATATATAATACTTTGATGCGATAGTGTTTCGTTCAAGGTTAATCATGCTTTTTTCAATTAAACTTCAATTGTCCGAGTAAATAAATATATGTTGATAAAAAGTGAGCATCAAGTATAATGAGAAAAAATTATATTTTTTATAAAAATTTATAATATACAATGTTTTTTATTATTTTCGGATAGAAAAAGGTAATGACATTCCTAAATTTAATGAAAAAATCAAAATTCTTTGCCTCCCTCCTCCCTACTCCCTCCTCGATTGGATAGATGCAGTACTTTATGGTCCATGGATAAGATTTATGTTTCGATCGCGTTATTTTGATGTATTATTTTTCATTAAATATGTTTATCGTAAATCTCATAATACGGTAGTATTTTTATACTTGACCGAAATCTTAACTTAAATGTTATAAAAATAACATATTACTTATGAACAGCAGGAATATGACATATTCGAAGAATGGGTTATATAAATGTTTAAAAAGATATTTATATATACTTAAATATTTACTGTTTAATTTCAAAATAGAATTTTGCAAAAATGTTTTGAAAGTTCAAAATATTGTTCAAAATACTTTTTTCAAAGTATTTCAAAATTTTCTTTACATAATTCTTTCAGAAGTAAATGATATGATCATTTTGTTACATTCGCCATACAAAACCAGAAATGCAAAAATATTAAGATTAGCTACTCAATGTGAAAAAACATTGAAGATTGATGAGAAAACATTAACGGCAACTACCTCTCGCTAAAACTTTCCAACGAATCATTGAGAATGCATTGGAAACAATTGCTACACACAATTTCGGCGCAGCGTTGGATCCACTAGAACGGAGAAAATCAGGCGTGCAAAATAAATGGGGAGATCGTCGCATGGCGACTAAAATAAGGTTAAAGAGCGGAGCGATAGATCGAAATGCTGCAGTTAGATATGGAACTAAGAAAATGACTAATACTACAGAATAGGGAGTAGAAAACAAGGGTGCCGGAAAGAGGGTTCGAATGCTTAGGATTATTCGCATTTGTATTGCAATTTTCTCCGATCTCAAGTCTCTTATTTTATGGGATACACAATATCTTATACAAGACGTTTGATATATTATATGTTTATATTTATATTGCGATAAGTTTTCGTTCTGATTTGAACGATTTAAACTGAATGATATTGAAATTTCAGCCTGTAATAAATTGTTTAAAGTTTCAAAAACGTATACCGATTGATGTGCAAATATGATCCTCATTAATGGGGTTTCAACGAAAAAAGATGTTTTATTTAGTTCGCAATAAAGGATGTTTAAAAATAATGGCAGTATCTTATTGAACGAAGGTATTATTTTAGCGATTGATTGATTATCACGTCGAATATAAAGAATGTTAATTATTTAGCCCAATAAATCTATGATCAATAATACTCATGTAATAATAACACCCTTGTTGTGTTACCTTGCAACACAAAAAGTTGGATTGCTTTATCGATAGTTGAATAAAAGCTTGACTACAAAGGATGAGGAAATTTATTGGCACGGTTACCCTTTATGGCGCCCACGTCAAGATAAAGGCTAAAAGAAACAGAGATGATATTACTGGGGTAGAGTCAGTATCAGTAGAAGTCAGTTATTTCATAAACAGACACAGCTTATCACTAATGCAAATGTTGATTGCGTTTGTGCTTATACACTGATGGGATAATATGTTGAATCAACAGATTTTTAGGCTTTTCAGTTTTGGATTATTCTGATATACAAATATGGAAGAACTGTTAATCTTCCTCAAATTGATTTTAAATTTGATATATAAATAATAAGTTTATTTGTCCAAAGGTATCATATTTATATGAAAGATATCTAATTACATATACATAGCATATAAAAAGGTATATAACTATGAGTGGGAATATTTATATTTTATTCTTATTGAAGTTCAGTAACATAAAATTATGAGAATCGAAGTTATTAATAATATTAAGTAAAATGCAATTACATATTACATAAGCATATATATGCCGCTTATAACTCAAAAAATATAAGTGTTCAATATATTTATTTGAATTAATATAAATGAATATACATTATCCTTGCTTGAATATATATACCTAAGATAAATTGATTAAAACTTTGATTGTACGTTGATTATATTTTTATTCAACCATAAAAAAGGAATACAGAATTATATGTTGTGTAATTTTTATTACAACGTATGTATGTTGAGTTTTCATGTTCATAATATATAATTAAATTACTCGTCAATATATAACTTTGCATAACATTAATCTAATAAAAAACACTACAATTTTACTATTTTAGATAAGTCTAGAAATATGATAAAAGCATATAGTTTGAAAGCATTTCATTAGATTTCTAAAATGATTAGCAAGATTGTTAACTGCTCTTCATCGTTTTTGGTAGATGAAAATGTTGGACGTTCTGGTATTAGCATATAATGCTCGGTGTAAAACGTACCGTTGTACTACATGGTATTGTCATAGTGAGATGAGAGTGGGTAAGCGTTCAGTTGAACGGGGTGGACCTGTCGCAGATGTAAGGGGTCGATGCGCAATGAGGGATATGGAATTTTCATCCTCCGACGAACGTGCAACGTGGAGTCCTCGTTTACCGGCTCAACTATCTATAACTATAGACAACCTGGTCTGCACCACCTGTACCACGATAGATTATTTCATGTCGCGTAAACGGTGTACTGACGTTTCCACTTTTCAAGGCAAATCTTCACATCATCAATTTACCTACAATATCACTAAAATTTGGAAAACTTGGGGAATATTATTGATCAAAGTTACTGTGGAAATAGATGAAGATCTAATTTGTTGTTAATTTTAAACAACGAAATTATTAATTAACAGTAATTTTAGAGAATATTTCATTAGAAGTGAGAATAAATATTTGAACAAATTCACAAAATATGAATATAGAGTATTTTTTAAATAAATTGAAAAATATGTTTTGATTTTTCTATACTAATTTAAGTAGAATCTGGTTAATTTAATTCAAACCGAAGTTCGTGTTAAAAAATAGTTTAGTAATTTTGACGTGCTGGTTTGATTACATATTAGCGTCATTCCAGCTCGAAATCCGAGTTGTGCATAATTTATCCAATATTATAGTTGAGAGTTATTTAAACGACTTATTTTCTTGTTAATGTTCTGATCACATTTTTATTCGTTTCCTTACGGCGTATATTGCTGCGATTTCTATTTATAACATAAATAAATTTAGAATATTATAATCCGAGTGTAGACATTTTTTGTGATTCGAACATACGGCGCTTAAATTCCACGTTATTACGATTCATCTGAGGTTTTAGTTACTCGGGTCTCATTAAAACGTCGATGCACTTCATAGGATAAACTACCTCTAGAGTATGATGTGGCATTTGAATACCCTCTGGGGTTTCCTCTTCTGTACTACGCGATATGTTTATGTAAAAGTGTTGGTTCACTCTTATGAGTTTTCGATTTCGAATGTAAATTCTGATTAAAAATTCGAATCGCGTACGCGCCATGTCTTTTGTAATACAAAAGATATACGAACAACTTATCGTCTGAACAATTTTGTTTGCAATGATTTTTTTGTAGAATGCTGAAATGAGAGTTGCAAGGATTTTTCATTAATGATCGTTCGTGACGATGTTTAAATTAAGAGGATTCTATCATTAAATTAAGTAAAAATTTCTTCTCTAATTAAAAACTTATGACTACAAAAATTTATTCGAATATTATATATATTTACATAAATAATGTATAATTATATACGGAATTATTCGATTTTAGTTATTCGAATTTCTTTTTTATTTTTTTTTTTTAATATAGATGTAACTTGGTATATTATTAAATATTACGTTTCGTTTGGTAAAAATAATTTTTTATGGTGGTTGTTTAAATACAAGGAGAGATGCTTTATAAAGTGATTACTTTATAGTTTTATAACATAAAAATGAATTTTGTATAATGATTTTAAAGTAGTAATTATGAAAGAGTATTGAACTTGTAATCTTTGTTAGATCGAAAGTTATAAATAAATTCATTATATTATGTACTTACGTGACACTCTCAATGTTCAGTGTCAATCTGACATTATTGGCTTTTATCGTTGCATTTGTGAATGTTCATATCAAGTATCTCAATTCCCTCCTCTGACTACTTCTGGCATCTGGTGGATTTAGGTAAAACTACTGCTAGTGTTTCATCGATAATATAGGATACAACATTCTGTACTTCTTTTTTACGATTTTACGGATTTTAATGTCTGAATTAGATGATTAAATTTAAAAAATTTGTAAATCATAATTATTTTTAGTAGCAAATAAAGATTTGCTATGGAATTCTTTTAAAAACAATGAAAAAGAATTATTTTCATTTTGTTTTCTTATATCGATTAATGTTAGACTTTAAAAACTGCTTCTTATGTCAATTTCGTGAAAAAACTGTATAAATTACAAAATAAATTGATGATTTGATTCTTAAACTTTTTTTTTATTTAAATATCAAAATACCATCAAAATAATTGTCTTTCAGGAAAAGACTTTAATTTTATAACAACCGATTAACTTTGTATTCATGAATAATTTCGTAAATTCAGTGAAGGATTTTCCTTAGCAGGTCATTGGACAATTACAATTTTTCAATTCTTCACATTGAACAATTACTCGAAAATCTTAATTCATTTTCCAACTTGTTACACTTAATTACTCTTTGGATCCAAAAAAGGGTTCTTTACGACTAGAACTTTAGCGCATTTTTTTGTCTTTCTGGACGATAAAATCCTAAGATTTCTTTCGTTTAATGCACAAACTTCTCAGACCGACTATTGTGAAGTTCGTTAAAGTTCCATCTGTAGCTGTCGGAGATCATTTTGTTCATTTTGTTCCCGTCGAGCTTCTATTTGCAAGATACATTTTTTTCATTGTTGAAAGCTCACCAAGTTATCGAGAAGATTTACAAAATATATTAAATATCGTAAAAGCAGAAGGTGAAAAAACTTTTCCAGCTTGGCAGTTCTTTTATAAGTTGTAAAATTGTTTAGTTTGAAGATGCTGACTTTACATTGTTCCGGATTGCACTTTGCTAACAGATTCTAGTTGTTGAGATTCATCCGTTCATAAGAGATAATCACTTAAACTTTAGAATCTTTAAGTTCATGAAAAGAACAAAAAAATAAATAAATACAAGTCTTATTTTTATGTAATAATACGTAAATAATGAAAATTATCATTATTATTGTTATAATCTATTGTTAATCAAATCGTTTTTTTTGTTTTAGGTAAGTTTCTATGGTGGTGACAATCAAAATCCTATGGTGTTACTGAGCTACTAAGTATTTCTTTTATTTATAAAAATTAATGAAAATAAATATATTATAATAACAAATGTTTATGATAAAAAGTTAATGA
Source organism: Psix sp. ZL-2020 (assembly GCA_022817045.1). NCBI lineage: Eukaryota > Metazoa > Arthropoda > Insecta > Hymenoptera > Scelionidae > Psix > Psix sp. ZL-2020. The sequence continues at coordinate 12,120 of JABFQD010002735.1, forward strand.
TTTTTATTATATTATTTTATTGAATTCTTTTATTTTTGTATGATTTCGCATAAATGGTTTGTAAAAATGTGTTACACAAAGAAACTCTTCTATTGCGTAAATGTTATTTTAAAATTTCCCATTCTGAGGGTCAAAAAATTCACGAATATTCTTCTGATATAATGCAACTGCAACACCCCTTGGGGATTCCCCAAGTACAATCATACTTTTTCAGAAATATTTTCGCAATAAAACGGTATAGGCTTTCCCTACACGTTGTCGGACCTAAAAGTCTTTCTTGTAAACTGAACACTATTCAGCTGTTTTCTCGAGTTAAAATGCTTTGGAGACCATACCTTAATTTTCGCGATTGTGTACAAGGTGTTACTTTTTGAATACAATATGTTATCACATACACATTTAGCTATTCCTCTTCATACACACTGACGAGTCATCTACGTCTTTTAATCGATGATTCATGCGAAAGTATCATGTAACAGACGTATAACTGTATTTAAATTCGGTACATGTTGTGGTTACGAAAAAATAAGTATGTAAAATGATTGTGTTGCTTTCAAGTGTTTCGGAAAAATGAATTGTGTTTTAATCCAAATCTACAAATATGAGCATATTTTATTCGATATGATGAATAACGATGTAAATGTTTGATCTTGTGTGAAACTTCCGATATTTTCGTTTGAATATTACATCATACATTTATAGATATATCATATATTAATTAAGCAGACTGTGCGTATCTATATTTATACTTCTACATACGGAGCAGTTTATATCGATTTCCTTTTACGACCAAACGTGCATTTCATTTGTAATATTTGTTTATCGAATTAACATGTAAAACGTATTTTTTGTTTCTACTAAAGGGTATAAATAGCAAAATACCGAAAGCGCGTAATTGTAGAAATATTTTTTAGACGCGTACGTATGTACATACCAATGAATTAAAACGTGCGTACGCATAAAGTGCGAGCAAATAATAACGTGAAAATATAGCGTGTACGAAACTGAAATGCGAAGTGCTCGCAAGTGGTAGTTCACGTCTGTAGCAAAAAAAAGTCGATGCCAAATTTGCTCTAAATCACATTTGAATTTACATTAACTCGCTGCTGAATCAACAAGCAAATGGACAGTTCAATCTCAAATGGATGAAATAACACGATTTGTGTTGATAGTCGTGAGGCCTATTGTGACATATATTTCGGTTTGTTCGGTGCATGTATTTTTCGCTCTTGGAAATTGAAAAAGTACTACATTTCTTTTTATTGCGCACGTTTTGTTAGACTTGTTGAAGACGTTAAGACGTGATCTCATACACAAGCTCGAAGGATGTGCTGATTGAATCGTTTTCAAAGTCGCACGCCCGCAGCTTTCTACCTAAATGCTTACAATTGCACGCAAAAGAAAATTGCTAAATAATTATATAGATTAACTCAAAATATATATAATACTCGACTATGAATTTAAAAGAAGATTAGCGGTAATCGAAACCGAAAAAAATGTTATCCGGTACGTTAGATATCAAAACCAAGTTTTTTTTTTATAATTATATATATGTTACTAATAGTATTTTTCATATTCTATGAATTTGTAAATGTACCATATATGGCACGTATATGATAATTTATACTTGTAATGTGAAGAAAGTTGAAAAAGTAACAAGTTTTTGGTGAGACAAGTTTGAGAATATCGATATGTTTTGAATAATGTCATATAATTGAATTCAAAATTATCCGGTTTATTGCACGCGAATAATAAACAGAAATGTGTGAAGTAAAAAGGATTGTATTGACGTCTGAATTTTTGTTCGGTATAAAGAAGACTGGAATAATAAAACAACCTGTGCTGTTAAAAAATCAATTCCATTTTTTTGGTTATTTGGCAACCGATAGCGGTATAGTTGAAACGTCGGTTGTTTCCGCGTTGAGTCGGACCGTCTCGGCTAACTGACATTGTCCGCTGTAGACAGTTCGCAACCAACCTTCACGAGGAGCACGACGGTATACCGGTCTGTGCTCTTCTCGCTGAAATGACATTTGCCGGTTTCACTCTTATGGATAAAGTTTATTGATTCATATCTCAAAGTGTAAAAGAGTTCAAGTGAAGAGTGTCTGTTTTCCGTGCGTGCTGTTGAAAACATGTAATTTTGCTAGTTCTGTTTCATAAACGAGAGCCGGTGTTTGATATATGTTAATATGAAGTGCGGTTATGATAAGCAAGTTGAAAAATCGATAAATGGCTAGATTCGAATTAATTCAATAGTGAAATTTATTAAACATAAAATTTCTGTAAATATGTATTTCAAAGGGGTTGAAATATTATTAAATAATATCAGAAAAGTAATTCAAAGAAGAGCGAAAAATTATGCTGGATATTTTGAGTTGCGATATTTTGAAGCGTTTTGAATATTTTTTCTGATATTTTATTTTTTTTCTGATATTTGAAAACTTTTAA
>JABFQD010002736.1:0-14567 GCA_022817045.1 Psix sp. ZL-2020
TGTATATATAAATATAATAAAAGAAAACGCTTTCACCAAATTGTACTCAATAGTTGAAAGCGTCTTATAATAAAATAGTTGAAAATATGTCTCATGTTATCAAGACGAAAAGTTGCGTGTCACCGGCCACTTCTATACTGCCGGGTTGATCGATCGCGCGCGCGAGCATTTCGGCCAGGACTTACTTCAGCAAAGTGCAGAAACACCCATCCTTCCAGGAGAATCGTTCGTCCTTCGAATCACGCTCGAGCAAAAATTCAGTGAATTGGGCCCCAAAATAGCAAATTGTCCTCGTGAGCAACTATTCGCAATGCCCTGGGACAACGGGGCTCGCGGAAAAAAAGCGTCAGTACGCGCTCGTACGCGCATCCTTCACGAACGCACTGCATCAAACAAGTGCGCTTGAACGGCCTAGAGTCGAGACAATTTTCCGCCATGCGCGCGCAACTAGCCAAATAACACCGGGACGTGTGTTTTCGCGCATTATGTCTATGCTATTTTGAATAAATTTATAGATCGTATTATTTTATATAGAATTAAATTAAATAATAAGATATTATAGTCGCAAATTGAAGCAATTTAATTTCAATGATTAAATAGAGATCCAAATGAAAAGAGTAAATAATCAGTTTGAACCGATTATTTATTAAAATGATGCATCTATTCTATGGTGCGTCACTCTTAATTAAATGTTGAACTAATAATTATGAAATCGTAATGTCTTAAATTGTGATTTTCTATCCAAAATAATTTTGAATATATATTTTGTATATTTATTCTCTTTAAATATAAATATGTAAAATTAATTGTATTTAGTTTAGAATAAGTGAATATTTATTTATACATATTTGAAGAGTAGAAACATAATGATTGTGAATGATATACATTGTTCAAATTGTTTCTGCATACTTTTCACAAAATGTGAAATATGAAATAATGATTTTATATATTAGCTACCGTTTCATTTACATACCATTTTGTGTAAGTCTACGATTCAAAATGTAAAATGAAGAAATGTAAAAAATTACGTCTGAAACGATTGGCAAAAATGTTAAAAAAAAAAAATTATATTGTGGATAATTATTCTTTCTCATTACATATAAAATCAAATATATTTGTAGTTCCAAATATTTCTGAAAATTACGTTTCGTAACTATACGATTTTCATTATATTTATTTGAAATTCTAAAATAATTGGAAATTATATTATGAATAAATAACTAAAAAATTTTCAATAATCATTTTGTTCTTCAATCCTTGAAATGAATAATAAAAAACATGTTTATATTGTTTTTATGTTAATTCTAAATAGACAGTTTTCAGAAATAATATCGAAAATTAATAGGATATTGATCTATGAAAAGAAGACTCGTTAAACGGAGAAAAATGTTTTCATAAATATTACTGAACAGCATCGTATATTAGGGACAAATTCAAAAATCATTAAAAAATTATAGAAAAGTTCAGTAAATTTTATCAAATGCTCGTAAAACTTTCTTAAAATTTCTCAAAATTTACTGAACTTATCAATAATCTATGTGTAACTTTTGAATTTGTCCCTAATATACGGTACTGTTCAATAATATTTATTAAAACATTTTTCTCCGTGTATTTTTACAGTTTTTAATAAAAACCTAAATGAATACTTTACTTTTCATTATGTAATGACTGTTACTTTAACTAAATTTTTTTAGAAAATTAATATAAAGTGTTGCATTTTTGGTTACAATCAATAATTTTCAATTTTGAAATAGAATTTTTTTATATTAACAAACATGAATTACTTTTATTTTAACTGTTTCTGAAAAATTGTTAAGAGTTATATAGATTAGTATTAAACAAACATGGATTTTTCTGAAGAATAAACAATTTCATTTTTAATTGATATTATTCAAGAAATAAGCTTCAATCTTAATGATTCGGCCATAATATGAACAATAACCCCTGTGGAAAGGAAAAAAGGCAAATTAATAGCACCTAGACTGGATGTTATTGGAAAGCCAACTATATGCCAGATCTATTTTACCCTAGTAAAAATAGTATTAGCCGTACAAATGTTATTCTATATAGCTTAAAGATGCATAGTTGATACATGTTCATTCTGTAATAGAACACATACCTTATTAGCATCCAGCCCTAATTGCCATTAATTTCAAAAGTGAATTTAAAACTGAATTTATTTTCAGAAACTTTCATAACTAAACATTTTTTATCTTATGAACTCTTCTCATCTATTTTTCAACGCTTGTAAACTCATGTTTGTCTAGGAAATATTTTTTAGTGTTTAACGAAAGATACGACGATCCTTTAATTGGACGTTTTAAGCTTAATTTTAATCAAAATTAGATTTAATAATTTCAAAACATTCGCTAATTTATAATTTTATGAGGCACAGAATACGCAATAAATAGGACAAAAAAGAGAATTAAGAATAGCATGCTATGCTACAAAGCGAGTAAATTGACAGTGGACATCGAGAGCAAATTTTATTACGCAAGGCGAATCTGACTAAAATAATCGCTCGGGATGCCAATTATTGCTCACGTGGCATATTCTTCTTAAAAAGTGAAAGGAAACGATGCATGGCTTATTTATATATTGTGTATAACATAATCTATTGAAGGGTGTACAATGTTTGAGCATTCGTATTTCGATTTCGAAGCGGTTTATGCACTAATGCGTAAATAAGCATTGGTGTAAGCATGTGAAAAAACTATTGAAATGCCAAGTTCGTATGCGCGAGTATTGTTTGCTTGCAGTAGGCTAATTATGTACCGAAAACAAGTAAGAAATGTGACATTTTGCTTTCACGTGTTTGGAAAAAGTAGATTTCTGTTTTTCTTGGAAACTTGTAGCGACATCTAACGAGAAAAGGGTGTACTACATATCAATTGCATGAATAAGACCTTCATTGTCATCTGTTATATTTTAATATACGAAGAAAATGTATAGAAAATATATACACTTGCAAGAATCTAACGTATGATTTGTAAAACAAATTATTCAGAATTTAAGTTGCTATCGATTAGCTCAGGTTACGACATATAACGAATACGAATAAAATATTTCACCTCAAAAACATGTAAAACTTCGAACAAATAAAAGCTGCTAAAATGAGATGTTCGGTTTTCATAACATTATATGAACTTTTTACTATCCGAATAAAAAAATCTGGCTCAGATTTGATTATAAAAATCTACATAAAACTCGAGCTTTTTAGTCATAACTTGAATTTGGAATTATAGAATTTAAGGATCATATATAATGTTAACATTTTCAACATTATTTTTTTATTTCATGCGTAATTCAAAATATTACTCATACACTTTAATAACATTTATTATTAGAATGAATGAATTAATTGAAAAAGTTTAATAAATTACTAATTCGAACTAATTTATTAAGTACTAGCTGGAATCCTATGTTCTGCACAGGTATTCATGTCGATTACAGGAATGATATCGCTCTTAATAAAATTGATAAATTGTATTTAATAAAATGCAAAAAATGAATTGAAGGCAAATTAATTACTTAATGAAATTAAATTGAAAAAAAAATCTCTAAAATCGAAAAAATAGAAAAACTAATACTTTTTATATACCTAACACTGTGCCCATTTTTAAACTAGTAACAAAAAATACTCAAAAAATACAAGCATCAGTCAACAAATCAGAATTGGTTTTTTTTTAAAAATGCTTTTTAGTTGAAAGCCACTTGCCCACTAATACTTTTACTGAATATAAAAAAAATACATTTAAAAAAGATATTTTGGAGTTGCTAAATAAAATGAAATTTTGTCAAAGCCACATCATCAAACACATACACTCAATTCTCTCTTTCTTTACGCAACCAAACGCTTAACACAATAACAGAAATGAATTACCACTAATGCTTAAATATACAAAATTTTAATTCTATAAAATAGAATATAAATTTTTTTAACCAATTGAAATCTATCACAAAACACACTTCATAAGTACATGTAATATAAACCAATACATATTTCATTTTTGCAGTTGACACTTTTAATTATTACTCAATTTGTAGTATTTTTGCTACAAATTGGTCAGTCAAGAGTATATTAACTTTAATACCACCGATATTACTCTTGAGAATTTGAAAATAAGCCTGACGTCGAAACATTCAATTGTATCAAATATGTAGTTATACATTTTTCAAATAACAAACAAACATATTTCGAAAGTTATATATTAGAATAATTGTAAATACAATGAATTTACCATACAATTTAAATTACACCATTTATATAAAAATAAATATTATACTGTACTTTTTGTGTTCAAAAACATTATAATTATATATATTTATGAATGTTCAGTTACACTTAACTTAACATTTACATACATAAAAATAAATTCTATTTTTTAACACTATTCATATCACTTATAATTACCTTAAACTATTATTATCGTCAAAATTGAATAAATAAAATTAATATCGATATAAATAAAAAATTATACTGTCGCAAAGTTTGACATTGTAATCATGTTTTGTAAAAAAATAAATGCATATCGAATTAAAAGTTACCACAGAAAATCATATTTTCAATTCAAATTCCTTTTCACAATACTTTTTCCTTTAAATAATGCTTTATTTTTTCTCTGTTAAAGTTGTTTCAACAAATTGAGAAGTCAAATTGTGCTTTGGTATTTCAACTTGATCCAAATAAAGAGTATATTCGACGCCAATATTTTTCTGGCCACTCGAGTGCGACCGTATAACAGCTGGCTTATCACATATTTGAAACACCATCTCTGCTCCGCCATCGATAAAATCATTCTATAAAAATCAATCGACTTATGTGAAAATATAATTTTTTGCATAAGCAAGCATTGCTTATAGTAAAAATTAATGATTTAAAAAAACTGAATTGAAAAAAGAGAAAAATGAGGAATATATAAGTTGCCATCAATAGATAAAAAAGATTATTATTTCGTATGAAAAATAACTAATAACTGTTACAATTTTAGACTTATTTTCTATTCTATTGTTAAGTGATAAAAAAATATCAATAGAAAATAAAACACCTTTTAAAAAAAATCACTAAGAAAATACTATCAAATTTACCTCTGCATCCACTTGTTCACCATTCAGCCAAATCATCAAAGTATTTTTATCTGCAAAAATCATTAAATAAATAGTAATCTGAATAAATATTATAGAGCTAACGTATAAGTAACCTTCACCTCGAACTTGATTAAATAAAGTTACAATAATCAATTATATATTTCTTTTATAAGTTAGAATGATTCTTCTTTTTACAGAAAATGATTAAATTGCATATCTCCGTCATATTATTGATTTTTATTGCTATTTTTCAATTCAATTTTCAACGATATAATCAGAAATAAACAATGATCAAAGATTGTGCTTTCATGACCGTTTTCTATTTTTTTATTGGCACAATTCAAAATGTAAAAATACCGTTTATAAATATTTTCCTTTTGAAAAAATATTATATATGAAATTGCACTTGCCTCATAGGAAACTGAAAACAAATTTTATTTACCAAGAGTTACTCTATAGCTGTTGCCGTCGATTTCTGTTTGCCAAGTTTCCAATATCTTGGACTGCGCTTGAACGAAATTCTCATAACTTTTTCCATTAACCCATAGTGTATAAGAGTATTGTAACCCTGCAAATAATGTCAATATACTATATTCAATGTTTTTGCAATAGTTGATGAAAGTGTTGTGACAAACAATTATATTAAGTAAATTATTTCTCATGTTTAAATAAAATGTAACAACGATAATTGTAATAAATTATAAGATTTGTATACTCAAAAATATGATGTAAAATTTTAAAAATCACCTGGAATAGGATCAACCCTTATCAAGAATTTGTTGTCTCCGTAAGTAAATGCTTCATCCCCGACTAATCTAAACATCCAATCTCTTCGTAACAATATCTTCCCATCAACTTTTATGATTCGTTGACCAGTTGCAGTTCCATGAATAAACTCTATCACATGGTTTCCGTCGTTTAATGGTATTTCCCACTTAGCGGTGGGCCCCTCTTCTTTTTCCAAAGCTTGTAAGGTTCTTAAAACAAAATAAATGTTTCAGTACGTTTTATTTTATCCAGTTTTTATCATATAAAGAAATTGTTGTTGATTTTTACTTGCAGTAATCAGTTTTGGAAAAAAAATTACTCAACATAATTATATAAAATAGAGAATTATGTTAGTTGGATAATTATTGATTTAACAACTTGATATTTATTTTGGAAACTACGAGCGGGAAAAGCATACGAACCGTACGAGTGTGACGGCCATACGTACTAAATACTTGTTTCTACTTGCTTTTGCAAGAAACTGCTTTCATTATTGATCGCGCATTATACTTCATTGTGTTTTGATCAATACTAATTTTTTTAACTATAGACAAATCTTATTGGTGTTTAAAACATTTTGATAATTATAAATGAAAAGATTAATTGCATAATTATTTTTATATTAAATAAATTATCTTTTATATACTTATAAAAGAATTAAACAAATTGAATCAATTCCATTGATTTTACAATATATGACAATTCAAAAAGCCAATTCTTAAAATGAAACAAAATTTTAAGGAGTAATAAACAAATTTTACTTTTTAAATTAAATTAAATTTTGCGCCAATTTTTTTCACTGAGAAAAACTTCATTCGAAAATAAGCGAGTAAATTGAGACATGACTTTTTAATTCTACATATTTATACAGTTTATAAGATTATTTAATATGTTATATATTGTATATATACATTATTTGGAGTTTCAGAATTACCTTTCATTTTTTTACTGTTGAAATAAGTTTTAAAATCTGTGTTAGATCTTTTGTACTTTAAAACTTATTTATATTTTGTTGGATGAAAATATATTTTTAAAATGTCCAAAAGTATTTTCTTAAATTTGTTAAATAATAAATTATTTTATTGAATAATATAAATTGTGGCTTAACTAGTCAATTATTGGTTCATCAGAATCGCTGTAACATTACCATAAAGTCGATGCACGTCTTCTCTCTCGCAGGCTTTCCATAAATCAAATGCTACAGTAGTGGCTCTCGCCAAGTACCAATTGAGTCACTACTGTATATTTCTGACATGCAAATAAAGGGCTTATACCCCTTCACAAAAATCGAATATTGATAGTCATAGGAGAGAGAATCCGAGGCACATAAATAGAATTATGAATTAAATATATCCGATAATATAAATTAAAGTTATAGACTCTTGAAAAAAGCTTTTTGTATAAAAAAAAATTCAGGCTAACAATTGTTTTAAAAAATTGAGACTGTTGAACATTTTAACGTACCATTTTTGAAGTTACAAAAGGTCGACCCGGAAGCTCGAAATGAATGCAAAACGCTAAAAAATAATGCATAGAACCCCTATGAAAAGGATCTAAAGCCTAGAATCACTCCGTAACGCTGTAAAATCAAGCGTCGAACATTCCGAAGTCGATAAAGCACTAGATCGATAGTATGATTTATCGATAGATTAATTCACAGGTAAACTGATCGATTCATCGATTGGTCGATAGATGGACAGATAAGTAGATCAAGTAATTGATCGTATGATAAATCGACTTATCAATATATCGATCAATTAATCAATTTATTATCGATCTATCGATATATCAATACATCGATTCATCAATGAATTAAATGATCATTAAAGATCATTCTATACCAACACAAAATACATAAAATTTAAGTTATGCAAGGATATTTTGTCATGATTTCTTTATTTTCTATATAACGAAAATTTGCATTCTCAGTTTATTTAAAAATTCTAAAGATATCAATATTTTCCATACATTTTATAAGATCTAATTACAAATGGAAAGAAGAGCTTTGATTGAAAAAATATATAAGAGACTTTTAACAGTAAATAAACAAAAACTTATTTTTCATTGAATTAGGTTTAAAATAGATATTAAGCGTTAAAATATTAATCACAGATGGCACTGGCTATTTAATTTTGGTTCGCTGGTAACAACTTTCCGGCACACTGTCCAAAACCAATGCGATAATCCTGTCCAACGCAGTATCCTAATAAAATATAAAAAATATATTAATATTATGTATAAAATAGAAAACCATTAAAATATAATATACATACCATCAATGACAATTTCATCGTGATCTTCAAGAAATTTGCGTTTTGAACCATCTTGTAATTCTACTGGCTTAGTCCCTTTCCATGAAAGCTCGAGCATACTTCCATAAGAATCTGGAGTCTAGAGGTAAAATAGATTTTATCATAAAAAATAATCATTAATGAATTTTTTAAAAGTGTTCTATTATGATAATCAAATTTGTTCAAATAGTTTACCGGGCCACTTATAGTTCCTGATGCCATAAGATCTCCGGGTCTAATGTTACATCCAGTAACAGTATGATGCGCTAATTGCTGTTGCGCAGTCCAATACATATATTTATAATTACTCCGAGAAATAGTAGTAAACGTTTTATTCTTATCTGTAAGTTGTATATTCTTATTATATTTATATATTTTATTTTCAGTGTGATGATACAGCGTTTACTATTATTTTAAATAAATTATTTGGACTTTTACTTACTTATGAGACTAACTTCTAACTTGATATCGTAAGTGCAGGAATTATCATGTTGTAAGTATGCAAATGGCTTCGGATCCTGTACTGAATTAGGCACTCTAAATGGCTCCAATGCTTCTAGAGTTACTACCCAAGGTGAAATGCTTGTTCCTAAATTTTTTGCTCCAAATGGTCCTAACGGCACATACTCCCATTTCTGAATATCTCGTGCTGAAAAAAATATTACATGGTATATTTTGAGATCTATTACATTTAGTTTTCAAACTCAATATTAATAGGAAAATTTACCGCTCCAGTCGTTCATAAGAACCAGTCCAAATATGTGATCATAAGCTTCAGTTGCTTTGATAGTTTGTCCCAAATTACTAGGTGGTCCACCAACAAAGAAGGCTACTTCGAGCTCAAAATCCATAAGTTTACTAGGACCATAAATGGGTGGCTGACCTTCCTCGGGACACATTTGACCATTTGGTCTTTTAATAGGTGTTCCAGAAATTACGACAGAACTCGCTCTACCATGATATCCAACAGGAAGGTATTTCCTACATAGAAGAAACAAGAAAAGATAGTCATTTTTTTCTCACATTTGTTTTTAGTTTTTTCACATTACATAAAAAGAGTATTACCAATTTGGCATAAGAGAATTTTCTTTGCTTCTGAACATGGTTCCAACATTAATCGCATGATTTATTGAAGAATAAAAATCTGTATAATCACCAATATTTGCTGGAAGATGCATCGTAGCTACTTTTTGAGAAACAAATGCTCTGGAGAAAGAGATTACATATACAAATATTTGGAAAATGGAAATGTTAAAAATAAGGCAATCATTCATACTTGGAATATAAAGAAGGATCTTGCAATAAGTTGTTATCGTGTTTGAGTAATTCCTGTAAAGTCTTTCTAGCTTCTATCCATGATGGTCTTCCCAAAGACATAAAATCATTGAGACTATCTTTCTTGAAAACATCTTGTTTATTTGTAAGTAATGGTCCATTAAATAGATGCGATATCACATTTAAGTCTAATATCAAATCTCCTATTGCGACTCCAATGTGTTTCTTATCCTATAAAATTGTTAATAACAATCATGAAGTACTCGTAAATATAAATTCTGAAACCTGTTTTGAAACGAAAAATATAATTGTCTATATTAATAAATTGTAAATAAAAAATTCAGATATATATATATATATATCTAATATAAATGTTCGAGTTTTACAGGAATTTCTTTCGGCTACTTAATTATTTAGACATTTGATTGTCACAATTTAATATAATGTAATAAATAAAACAACGAATCATTCAAAACATTAAATTATTTACTGTTTTTATTAGTATTGTATTATTAACATTAAAAAAGTTTAATGAAGTTAGAATGTACTAAAATATTAGACGAGATCTATTGATAAGATGGATAAATACATTTAAAATTTTATTTTATTTTCAAATTTAAAAGTTACGATCGTCGTTTACTGTTGTTAAAATTATTGATTTTGACATGGGAATTGGAGATAGATAATATGATTGAATTGGAAATGCGTGCGGTATTCAAAGTAATAAATATAAAAAGTTTAAATAATAAGTTTTATTGTTCTTTTTTATAATAAGTATAATAATTTATTTCAACGCGGTGTGTATCAATTTCATTAAAACTAAATTTTTTGCCAAAAATTGTATCGTTTTCAAATGACTGTGATACGATAATATTTTATAGCATCTGCTATAAATTTTAAATTGTACTATCTTTTGCGACAGTGTATCTGAAAGTTTACATTTGTATACACGTGTATGAGAACTAGAAAAAGTATATAATAACCCTCGTCTTTATAACACCATGAGCATCTCTTTCTTAAATTGTTTACTCACGCTTGCATTATCAAATTAGAATTTTATTTTATCGTTTATATTCGAAATTATTTCCGAATTTCATTCCAATTTCATTAGTTGAAAGATTGAATTTTTCATCATTTATCAGATGAAATGCTATTGCAAAACACCAAATTGAAACTATAACCCTACGTAAAGAAATTTTACGATTAATAATAGCTCACTAAAATATCATCCGATTCTGAAAAAATTGTTCATTTTTAGCAATATATCAATGTTGTATTATCTCACTTAAAATTAGCAAAGGATATGCTATAAATGCTAGTACGATTAATTAAACCTTGTAAATAATTTCAGAAAAAAACTTTCAATTGACCGTAGCTTTATTTGATATCTAATATCCCTGATGTTTCGAGTATTGTCGAGGTAAGAGTTTCAAAGAAAAGATTTCCAATTTTATTTGTTCTCCATAAGAAAAACACATATAATAAAATTGCATAAAATTACAATATTTTGAAAATGATGATTTTTTTTATTTTGACTTAGCGATAGCAAAACATCTTTTTAATTTTTGCTTTAAGAATATTATTTTGTATTATATTTATATTCAAAAAATAAAGATATTCAGATAATGATTAGTTTGTGACTGCTAATAGCAATTTGTGCGTACTATTTATAAAATAATGCAGCATACAAAAAAAAATATATTTTTTTGCAACTTAGTCGAATGCATCTTGTACTTAAAGACCATTGTCCTATGCTGAATTGCAGATCTCGTCGGAATGACCGGATACCAATCATGGGTTGTTCTGACAAGGCAAGTTACGCGAGACAACTAGCCTCGTGCAATAGCTCACTTTCTGTACTAGACACACAATGTACTATTTCATATATTATTTCTTATTTTTAAAAACATAATAAACGACGTTATGTTGACCCTTTATATTCGATATATTATCTTTCAGGTATGTGTTAATTTCAAATGTTCACATTAATTCATTTCAAATTTAGACATAGGTTTTTAATTTAAATTCATAAACAAGTATTTCATACGATACTTTTTGAATTTTTTAATATAATCGAATGTTTTCTATAATGTTTTAACAAATTTGATCAATTTTTACCATATATTAAGTTGGAAAAACATTTATTTACTACAAAATTGGATAATTTTACAAAAATAAATTAATTAAGGTAATTAAAAATAATTTTGAAACATAGTGATTTTTAAATATTTTTTTTAAATGATATGGTAAATTAAAAGATCATTACATCTTTTAAAATTGTAATGAGTAAAACATTTTCAAAATCAATGTTGTTAATTTTATTCATTTAATTGTGTGAAGGCTTAATTAATAAACTACATGGGCCGTAATAATATATGGCCCACATTTAATATGTATCATCAAATATGATTAACAAAATACTATCATAATAATAAAGACTGAAGAGTTGTAACAATCATAATTAATTGCCATAACTATATTAATGATAAATAAATATAATAACTCAAATAATAACAATAATTTGATTAAAAATTAACCATAGTTTAACATAACATAAAAAATAGACGTCCAATAAAAAATAAAAGAAAAAAAATTAATTAACATCAAATTTTTTAAATGCCGTTTAAAAGTTAAGCTATCATAGACTATCTAAGTTACTATATATAAATAATAATATATTTCTGTGATAAGATATTTTAATTTGTCAGAAAAATTTTCTATAATAAGATATTAAAGTTAATTTTTGTATAGCCTATTCAATCGCGCCTATCAAACGAAAAAGCTTAATGTATAGTTTGATTGTATTTTAATTAAATTTTAAATTTCAGTTCAGTCTGAAGTTGATCATGCAATCGGAATTGCGCTCGCACCTCGATACATCGATCTTACACTTTTGTGCTCTATCTCAAATCTTGAAAATTTCATAGCTCAATCTAAAGTTATTTTTTAAATAAAAAAACAACAAAAATAATGCTTGCGATTAATTGGTCCAATTGCTGTAGAAAATTTAAATGTCATTCCCATTTTCTCAATTCAAATAATTTTTTAACTCACAAATATACATTGAAATGATATAATTTTCCATTTTAAATTTAGTCTTCATGGAGAAAAAATATTTTCTACATGATTTAAGTATATTCCACTTAAACCAAATGAAATATACTTGAATCAAGTTCAGGGTTTGTAAGTAAATTATATACTTGGTATCAGAATATATATTTTTTTTAGTGTAAACAGTGCGCCCCCAATTCATTCGCCTAGTTCAATATCAAATTTTAGACTTATGCAATTATTACAACAACATTATTATTATTACAACATTATGTCATATTGTTTTTATATTTTTCGAGAAATAATGAAGAGGAGTGCTGTTGTCTTCTTTTGCTTATGATTATTTGACTTATGAGAGAAATGTGTATATAAAATTTAAAAAAAAAAACACAATTCCTTCAAATAATACAGTGAACTAATTTTTCAAATACACATATTTTGTTGGCTGTTGGATAAATGATATCAATATCATTTATCGCAATACTTTTGTTCACCCAAATAAATAAATAATTTAATTTTAATTTTTTTGAAAAATTCAAAGATTCGAGCGATTACAAATATCTGAATTCTTCTAAGTTGTTTATTGATTTATAACGTAAAGCAATTGATAATGTCGGGTTTCTTTCCATCAGACGCTCTTATAGAATACTGTTTTATCGAACAACGGTACTACAATACCTGTGAATCACAAATAATGGAAAACTACCGAAACGTCGTACAGGTTTCAAAATTATTGCGTGCAGTTAAATATACCGATTATAGAACAATAATTTGCACCATATTTAATTGAATAATTAAAAGTCATATTAAAAAAAACTTTATCAATGAAAACGTTTTTCATTGTACGTTTAATGAAACCATCAAATCATTTATACGTTTACTTTATATATATGACAAATTATTTTTGATCAATCGAATTTTCTATATATGAAATATTAGAACAAAATTGTCAAATATTTCAAATATGTGATAGATAACTATAATAAGAATCGAAGAATTTTTCAAATGAAAAAATTAAATGTATAATTTTGTTGAAATAATTCACGAATATCACATATAATAATTATTGAATATTGCATAACTCAGTATAACCTGTACATTAATTTTCAGTTAATATGATATATTTTTTTGACATTATCTAAAATTACGATAGGAAAAATATTACACTCACATTTTTTGGAGACGTAAAAACTCCATAAGGTAAGTTCTGAATAGGAAACTGACAATCAGAAGCATACTGAATAAAAGTTTTCATGGTGAATAGCTCAATTCGATCAACGGACCAACTGCGACTGTTCAGCGAGTTTGTCTGATACGATTTTATTACGTTACTAAAGGCAAAGTTTACGGTGGGTATAGTTGCTTATTGTAGATATACAAATAGAATCAAAGAAATCGGCCACAACCGGTTATGGAAACAGAGTTCTTATGTCAAACTCGAAACTTATTTAATTCATAATCACCTTTATAACATTCTTGACTTCAACTGAATCAGAAAGAATAAACAAAATATTTTCAGTAAATAAAACAGATCAATGATAAATCTGTATACATAAGAACTATTTATAGTAAAAACACCATAAATAACAGTAGCATAGTTTATTAGACATTGATATACATGGGACAACCTGGATAATTATTTGAATATAATTTATCTCCAGAATATAATATACATGGCAACATAATAGTAGTTATAATTTACTGTGATTGTTTTGCCGATTACATTGTTCAATATAATACAACGTTACCAATTCCAAACTATTTCCTACATTTTAACAAATTCATTATCACATTTATCCCAATTTAATTTCCATTTATAAAACATGGACATTTATCAGTATTTATATTTCTACTTTCATCGAACCAATAGTGGAACAGCGAATATGTTTATATTTCTATTATTCTACCCTGCAAAACCTATAGAAACAAAAGTTACTAAAAATGCATTGAATTGTTTACTCTATGTTTTGCTACGACATTATGAAATGAAAATACTAGAATTCATGTTTTCAATATGATCATTTTGTAGCTTGCAGGGTATATAACAACACTATTCATCATAAACTAAATTAATATTGACTTTGGTGAGGTACT
>JABFQD010002737.1:0-14564 GCA_022817045.1 Psix sp. ZL-2020
GAACTCTTGATAAAAATTGTCTATATTTAATGGTGAAGACTTTTATGCAAAACTGAAAAACGCACTGCGCGATAAGTTTGAGGGCTAATGGTGACGCTTGTTGTGAATTGCCGAATCGCATATATTGGTCCGAATTACAGTATTGCTTGCGAGCCAATTGATCGTTAGAGATAGAAAGTCAGAGAAAAGTAAATGAACGATAATGTTTGTAGAGTCAGTGAGTATTGGCTGTGAGAAAGAAAGACAGACAGTTCAGAAAGGGAATGAAAAGGATAGGTCGTTGAAGTAAGACAGAAGACGCGAAAGAAAGACAAGACGAGAGAGAAACATGAGTCTGAGATGCAAACAGACAAAGAGCATCGAAGTTAGCAATTTAGCATCGGTACACAGAAAACAACCTGTACAAGCGAGCGCGCAATATTTACGCGTAGCGTTACGTAATTTAGCATCGCTGTTGTCACATAAGTTAGAGCCCGGTTCAGTTGTAGTAGCTATAATTTAATCGCCGGCGGTTATATCTCAGCGAATGCGGCTGCAACACTTCGCATCCTTGCGACGAAATGTTCAAAATAGAGGAACAGGCGATTGCTTTTAAAGCGAAACGCGCGAGTCATCATTCTCCCTCTTCCACCTGCGATCGCGCTGCGGTCTTTTTCTTTTTTGGCTATTTCTGGACATCGCTGCCGCAGTATCTTTGGTTCCGCGAAATCAAAATGAGCGATCGATTACACGATAAGGTCCTGGTAGTTTCATGAAACTCTGAGCAAACAACATTAAACGCATGAGATAAGAAATAACAGCGAACAATTAGGGAAAAGACGCGAGCGATTCATCAAAACTTAAAAGAAATATTTATTATGTTATAAAATTCAAATATTGTATCGATTTAAGTTGACTAGTAAAGACAAATAGTTTGTACAAAAATGTTTTCAATATTTCTCGACTTTCAAATTTATCAGCATTCTTTAATTGGAGAAGAGTTCTAGGAATCTTGGTATTCCTTAACGGTAGGTTGGTTTGAAAAAACAAATATGAGAAACCACCCACGACAAATATAGTCGCAAGCAATGGCACACATTTTCCTGGATAAATGAAAATTACACGATATATATTTACCCACAGCTTTCCAGCCGCACCTTATATCAACCATTTTATTTACCCAGCGTCTCAAATTCCACTTATTCGATCCCGTACGCAGTCGCAGATAAAGTGGTCATTTGAGTTCCCACGGCAAGTGAAGTCATCACTTGACAATGTACGAAGTACCTGTTACTTTACAATGAAATGACAAGTGACCCTGCAGCACTGTTTCTACATCTGTTTAACACGTGGGGGTCCCAGAAAGTAGGTGTCAGCTCTGGCCAACTACCATCAATAGCCTTGCACCTGAACAACGAAAATATCTGCCAAGCATTTAAAAGTTGCACGTAAAACTCATCACCGCTCTTCAGGTGGTAGCGAAAATTACCATTCAATAGGATTTGATCTTCCTTCCCGGAAAACGTGTGAAAAGGAATTTTAAAGCAGTGTCCCTGTTAATTGTATTAACTACCCGTAACTGACAATTTCTGTTAGAGTAATCTTATATGAAGAATTGATGTAATTTATATCATACTCATTTAGTGCGTTATTAGATTTTCAACATTTTCAATAAAGATAATTTGTGGAAGTGAGCATAAAGCAAAGTGAAACAAACGGTTATTTGCCTTGATCTAAGATTTATAATACAGCAGAGAAATATAGGTTAGTAATTGGATTTCTGGGGAGAATCATCTAACGTTACTGATTTACAGCCCAGCAGGGATGAAAGCAGTGACGCTAATGTCCATAACGGGCAGAACGCGCGTTTCGCGACTCACGCCCTCTATATTTTTTCGAAGAAAGCATACGAGCGTGACCACCTGCTACGTCACGTAAATACAGTCACCAGTCAAAACGACAGGTCATTATATAACTACCTGCATTTGGTTTTGCAAACAATAACATAGACGTTGCCTGACATTAGGTTAAGCCCTGGAAAAATAAACTTTATACCAGCCAATCGTCTCAAATCAAGTACCGCTTAGTCAATCATTTTTCACGTCAGCGGAAGATAAATACATTCAGATGTTGGGAAAATATTTGAAATTATCTAGCTGACATCATACGTAAAATATTTTCGAAAATCGATAATACAATTAAATAACAATTTAACAATTTAATATTTCGATAATACAATTTCTAGTTCAAGAAATACTAACATAGGCTAAGCGAAATTCTTTTACTTATTTTCCGTATGTTATTTCTATTTTAATTATCAACATTTTTATCTACAACATAAAAAAGTGTGCTTGCACTTGACGAAAGCAACAGCGGCAAATCGAAATACATATATTCAACTCAAAATCTATACTATAATAACAAAAGTCATTTAGTTTTCACATTAAAAACTTTTGCCGTAAAATAATTTTCATTTCGCTTTGAAAATTGAGTGAATAAGAGAAACTTGAAATCTGATGGTATCCGAAAATAATCAACATCCCTTGTTCTCGGGTAAACTTTTCGAAAGGGTTGCGGCAATTAAGACTTAAATCGCGGGTCTATCCGCGACTTAATTCCTGCTTTATTTAATGCGTGTTTAAAAGTAATAAAATTGCACGACAGCTCGAACTCCAGGCAATCAAACTTAAAACTCTGCAGTGAACAACCGCATTATTGCTCAACAAAACCGAATAAACAAGCAAAAGAGAGACTTTTAATTCAACATCATCTGTCATACCAATAATATCAAATTTCGGAATAATAAATTTATCCTCTCAGTAGAACAAGCTCTAAAATCGCGCTTCATCAAAAGAGTATAACTTTTTATCCTTTCTTGACAATTTTCTCACGCGAAAGATATACGACAATCCTTTTCTCGGACGAAAAAATGTTACTAAGTTTAATGACGAAAGTTTTGCCTGCAGAAGAATGATTCTTCTTCTTGTTCAAATCGCACCCAAGACTTATGCAGATCCCTCAGTATTGTAAGAATATATCAGTTCATTAAACTTGGGGTCAATTCTCATTTTCAATGTAAAGCGCAGCGATCTTGCGATAGATGCGAGCGGCGCCTGAAAGCCGGAGCTTTTAATTGGACCGTTTCTTTCGCGCTGGTGGTCCCTCGAGAACGACCAGAGTCATGGGCCATAGCAAGTTTCCTGTCCCTTTCGATCAAGACTTAAATTAATTCATTTTCCAAAAGAATTTATCTCAAAGGCTAACTTTAAATTTGTTTCAGTTTTTATTTACAGCCACCTAATTTAATTCATTATCATTTTAACTTACGTCACGTAACTCACGTGTACTGCTTTTTATTCGGCCATTTCCCAACCATCTTGCAGGCTTCCTAAATTAAAACATATCTCTTTCTCTAGTTCAACAGTTGACTCGAATGATTCAATATTTTATAATGGCCAAAAATCCATTATTCTTCAATGAATTTCATGTCTAACGGAAAATGAATAGCCTTATTAAACTTCAAAAGAAGGGAACAAGGGGAATGAGTAGGAAGGAGTGAGACAGGCAGAATTACCGAGACCCAATTGGCCGTAATGGCCCAAAACATACGCCATCTCTGCGTTATTGCTTATCACGCTAGCGGTGCCTACCCCCGTCGAGAATAGGACGCGGTGGCAGCTCACGTAGCGCTGAATGAGTGGTCATAAACGTAAAACGTGTTCTTTTAAGTGGGGCGCTTTTAAAAAGATCGCTTTGGTAATGTATGATTGCCCAAATTGGGGATCGAGGGTTTCTTCGTGCGTAGGAGAGAGTTAAAAAGAGCTAGACGCGATGCGAAAAAGAACAGCTTGAGAGAGACACCCAAGTAAGAAAGGGATCACGTAGCTGAGGGGAACAGTAATATTCTTGAACCCCCAGGAGGAGACTTACTGCAAGAACCCTCGCGACTCTAACTCCAAGCTCTGTTCCGCTGTCCTTCTTTCATCCTTACTCATACTACACTTGTCCTTTTTTTAAGCTTTTCGCGCTCCATCGGTCTCTGTCCCGCACACAAGACTCGGGGACAGACGCGATAAATCTCGCGTACCTTTAAAATAGGAGAGCACAATCGCATAAACTACTGCAAGAGGTAGACAGGATTCTGCAAAAAGCCTCAAACGCTCCAGTCTTTTACTTTATTAAGAGGCGCGACGGAGGGACGCGTTGGAATTTCGCGTTTTTGAATGACAGATAAAGACAAAAAATCATTTTTTGGCTCTTTCGATTAAGAGGTGATCCCAAGGTTATGCTAAGAATGGAGAATTCGGTGCTGCGAGGATCATCCTCAACAGGACGTCTCGAATCATCAGTCGCATGTGAAATAAAAAAGACCAAGATTATTGAAATTCTTCGCTTTTCGAGTTCGAAAATAAACTAATTCCACTGTCCCTCATTAAAGAAGCTTAAAATTCTTTAACAAATTTATATCACAAAATAAGCTATGATTACTATTAAGTAATAATAAATAATAATCTATTTTAATAAGTAATTGAAAATTGCTTGCTTGTAACTGGTGTAAATTGAGAAAATCATCATGAGCTATTTGACTAAGTGAGAGTAGGTAATCAAGGCGATCGACGGTGGATCGTGTCTTACAGTGCTTTTGTAAACTTTTCTCGTCTCCGAATGTGCTTGCGAGTACTGCCTTATTTGAAATTAGTAGCGACTGATCGAGGGGTAAAAAAATTGGTAGCAATAAAAATAAATTACATACATCGTAACGCCCAGTAGTTGCCCAAGAGAGCAAGCTTGGAAGCGCGCATTCATCCCGCTTGCATACTTCGGGTCCTGATTAAAATTGGGGTGCGGTACTGGGAAATGATCGGGACGCCTCCGGCTTATCCTTCGGGATTCTACGCTCACGTTTTATGGCGCTTAGGCAGTTTCCCCGCTTCGTTTTACGTAACCTTGACTTTATAATACCACATGATGCTGTCGTTATCGATTTTTCCAAGACGACTGAAATGAGCCTTTACATTTTGTTCATACGTCATTGTGTCATTAAAAAAAAATAAAAACATATTATTTCTATCTTACAACAAAATGCTACTGATATGTTTTAATTATCCTGAATTCAAAGTAACATAGTTATTCGAAAACCGTGCATCTCTTACAAATGATGGAATATTTAATTAATTCTTACTTATTTTATACAGACTATAGTAAAAAACAGTTAACGTCCCTGACGAGCCTGCGAAAAACAAACCTATAACACTTGGTCTGATGAATTACTTCTCTGGATGCTGACGTTTGTCATTTTTTCCAGTCTTTTTTCTTGATGTCGCAGTGCAAACCATTCCTTTCCCGTTTTACCTTCCCGAACATTTTTCTACCGTTTCCTCGACTGTCCTGAATAGCGGCGCAAAAGAAAAACAGCCGCAGGGGGTGGGGACGCGGGGCCGGCTGGGAAATGCGTAGGCGTCAAGAAACCCGCTTCTCAGCGTGTTTGTGTGTAGATGTCAACGAGTGCGAGTGCGTGCGCGATATTGCAAAGATAAAGACACTGTTTTTTGCATTTATTTAAAGCGCAAGGACACCTGGTCTGCGGAGCAGCCAAACGCAAAGTGGCAAGATGTGTCCCCGCGCGTAACTGGCAAACCTTAAGCAGCTAGTTCTTGTTTTGTATTGCATACGAGATAATGAGTTTGTGGCGTTAGAACTAGAATAAGAAAACGTTCGAATTCTCATAACGTAGAGATACGTGTATTATATTTACGTTAAACGTAAACATAATGAGATAAAAGATATTCATCTCATACAACTTAATTAATCTAAAATCCTTCTATCCTCCCGGACCATAGTCAATGATTTGACTTGATTATTGCAACCAACAGCAAGCCATAATTATAACACCGTCGCTACCATTAACGATCAAAATATCGCCCGATAAAAGCAAGATTAGTGTGATTATCGAGCCTCCCGGATGCTTCCGCGAGCACGGAATTGCAATGATCACGTTGATGACTATGTTGATGAGCTGGACAACTCTCGCGACGGACATGTTTCTTATAAGCTAAGCGGTCGGCTGCAGAGTTACGCGAAGATTACACCGTCTGCGAGTTTTGGAAAAATGATTGTAATTAGATATGTGCTAATGAGACCTTGAACATGATTACTACTTTCGCGATGATCATTTGAATGATGCTGCGATGATTACGGTGCTCGCCGCAGTAAAACAGCCATTCTAGGAATATTTTTTTACCATCCATTAAGTATATACAGGTATTATATACTGATATAATATTCATTAGGTTAAATGATATTATAAGGATGGCTGCTAAATACAGAATAATATAAACGTTAGGGAAGTTGATTGAAGATTCGAAAGAAAATTGATTTAGACGAGTCACAGAAGCAGGCACACTTATTAGCGGTACTTATATAGCGAAAATTGTTTCTTGTATGTTTTAATGACAAAAAAGAAATGTAATCATTTATTTGATACTAAACAGTCTTATTAAAAGAATATGAGTATTACTTTTACATTAACAACACATTGGCAATATAGTGAGAATATAATAACTATGTGTCAGAAATATGTAACATGAAATTTTTTTTAATTCATTTGAAAACACATTATATAATATTTGTCTATAAGATATTCTATATGCCCAGTAGAATTAATTAATATTTATATAAATGTTGAGTGAAAACATATCATTTAGCAATGAAAAATGTCAATTAATTTCTAAATATTATTCTATTTTTATGTCACATTGGAAATATAACAGCAATATAGTGCTAATTCAAGTATAATTAACATTTTATTGTTTTAAAAATATAAATACCAAGTTAATGTTTTAATACAAGTTTTGCAATGTTTACACAATTATAATTAGTTATTCTACGG
This sequence comes from Psix sp. ZL-2020, assembly GCA_022817045.1. Lineage (NCBI taxonomy): Eukaryota > Metazoa > Arthropoda > Insecta > Hymenoptera > Scelionidae > Psix > Psix sp. ZL-2020. The sequence goes on from JABFQD010002737.1 coordinate 6,869, forward strand.
AACTGTTGCGAAAATCAGTTTTTTCGTTAAAAGAACTTTACACCTTTAAAAGTGGATAATCATATATTTGGTATATCGAAAAATCGTGTATGGAATTGAAAAAAGGATCTAAAAGGGTAATCAATAGTCATTAATATTGCTTCATAATAAACGAATTACATCAATTGCTCTACAAACATCAACTTCTTAGTCAGCAGACTGCCACTTCAGAAGACCTTGCAAATAATAATGAACTTTATCAACACACTCCTGACTATACAGCGATGTGTAACATAGAAAAAAGGACACCACTCACTACAGTGAGTCGACAATATGTTGTCTCGATCAAACAAAATAAATGACCATTATCTACCTAACAGCTGAACACGAACCGTCAATGCCTGCCAGCTCATAATGCTCATGTAGCAGACCTGCAGTAATATCGCGACAATCTTTTCCCATATTTACGTCTTTCTGCATAATATTATGATTCCGTTGGCAAACACCAATTGCTTATCCGTGCAGGAATCCAAAGCTGACAAAGCGAATTATGAAATGCGTAAATTTAAGGTCATTTCAATTCACCCACATGAACATAAGCGCTGGCACTTTGTAGACCTACCGACTGCGCCGTTTCTCGCGACTGTATATAGTGCGTTTCGTGATACGCCTTTCATGTGTACCCACACATCCTGGTTTTAGTTTGTTCAAGGCGTTTATATTAGCGCGAATACCAGCCAAGCGAGAAATCGTCACTCGTCGCTGCGTCGATGGAACATTTTGGACCAGCTCGTATAACTGATAATTTGTGTGCCGCAAAATTTGCTCTTTTCGGTCCTCCGGAGATTGCTATGCACAAACGCAAAATATGCGAAGAGACGAAAATGTCGTCTATATTGTCCTGACTCATTCGGACGTTACATAATAATTCGCGGTGCATTCTTTCCGGTCTGCGTAATCATCGTTTCTTTCATTCTCAAGTACCAGCCATTCTCGGATATTTCTATAGTATAATGATTATTGTCTCATGACTATCAGATTCAAAAGAATTTGACAAAGACTAGGAGCGGCTTATTGTCAGATCGAACACGTTACGATTTCAAGAGCAAGCATAAACTTCGAACAATTAGAAAGATTTTGCTTCATAAAACTTCTAGGAATTTGTGTGTTATGATAGTGCCAGTAAAAAAGTGTTTAAGGTAGGAAAACGAGTTATGATATACTAGATTCAATCCACCTTTCCTAACATCGATAAAAATTCGAATTTTATTAATAATATTGTTTCTCTTAAAAGATGTAATCGATGCTAATGGAATGTTTTGAATCAATTTATAGAAATATTTTACAACCAAATTTTATGAGTTTCTCTGATCACCTACATATAAAAGGAATCTAAAAAGCTAGCAATAACTCTTATTTGTTTTTCATGTTCTTATTTCAGCAATCACGTCATGTCATGATACAGTCATAATATCTAATCAAATGCATGTTAGAACCAAATCTCAATTCTCTGTTGTAAAAAGCAACAGAAAAATGTACCTCCTACGAGTTTGTGTTGTGGGACTTAGGTAACGCTGCAAATCACGGATTATGGCTATTCAATCGCCGCAATAAGTTTATACTACAACTACAGGAGTTCATGGTTCTATCTATGGTACTGACGATTAATGTAAATCGATGAAACCTGTCTACAAAAGATGAAAGTCTTCGCTAGCTTTGCCAGTGCATTAGTTTAATTATTCAAGTAATGGATCGTACATATTCGTTTTCTATCATTGCATATTATGGTAATGATTGATTGACTATTTGTCAAATGACATTTAAATTCATCTTATGCATACTTTTTTTCGACGAATCTTCTCGGAAATCAAGTTTACGTGAAAAAGACGAGCATCAAAGCTTTATTAATGACCTGCTCAAAGCATAAACATTTTACGTAAGAATGTTATCGATCGATAAATCTGAACCTACAAGCGTCGTCGTTCTATCAGTTCTCCGCCTATCCGTTTATCAACTATATAGTACTCAACAGCTGCAGATTTTTAACCGCGTCGCACTATACTCGCCACCTTCACGAGAGCAAGGTGACCTCAAACTTATTATCTCGCTCGCTGTCATGACATTCTAGGTGTTATGAGGCTTTCGATACAGTCTGTCATGACAAATCATTCTTAGAATCAATCGATTTTTATTAACAAAATGTCACGCTTTGTCCCCGCAGCAGAAAGTCCTTTAGATATGTCATTATAATGTCTGATCTAAGGAAAGTTACTACAATCAGACTTCAAGTCCTTACGTTAAGTAGATTTTATCAATTTGTGTTATTTTTGTTATTAGACGTCATTCATATATCGATTATTACCGTATATCATAATCATCGAAAAAATGATTTCAGATTTTTAAGAAGAATTTTTTTTGTGTTTGAAAATGCAATCTCATAAAGTAAATTGCGATAAGAGTACACAAATAAATCTTGCCAATTTATGGCGATATTAATTCAAAATTGAAAAATTGCGTTTAATAATTATCAAGACATATGAAAGTTTCTGACAAACAGCAAAGTTGTATGATTTGTAATGTCATACATACGCTTTACTTTTAAATCTTGTGCACAGTAGCATGTTGCCCGGACAGAGATGAAGAAGTCGAGAGTGATCATGTTTGTCACTGATAGCATCTGTACAGCGATCAGCTACCGTCGGGTCAATATTAAACTTGTGATTGCAATGGAACGAAAAATATGTAGCATGATTTTATCCATCGAATGTCCCGTTGTATGTCAGCCACGTCCATCTTCTAAAATTAATTTATTAGTAACTGCTGTCTTGTAATCTGTATCCCATCAAAAATAAAGATCGTCAACATTATTCAATTCCAGCGCGCAAAATTTGAATGAATAGATTCCTCTACACAATTTGTCTCATTTCTAGATACATCTCTCGCGAACAAATATGATATATGTGTTATCTTACGCAGATTCATTTGGCATAATTATTAATTAACTTTCAATAAGGACATAAATATTTATTGCTATTCAATTATTAGACGAGCGAAAGCGTCTGATTTGCATCGCGCATATTTTCACTGCAAAGTGTATTTTCATAAAAGATGCGTTTTTGCTGAGAGATAGCCACGTGAACTCTGAGTGGGATTCGCTCGGCAATCCGGTTGATATGTCCTGAAGGATCGTTCACAGACGTTGGTCGGGAGAAGTGCGTGCTCGCGGCGCATTCTCCTTATAATTGCACGCGAGGCGCCCGTTTGCGTGACCAGCGCAAGACTCGCGTTACACGGATCGTCAGCGAGCTACCACGCACCAAGAGCGAGTCCATTCGAACGTCATTAACGCCGACAATTAATAGGACGACGATTTTCAAAGAATCGGTGCAATCAAGGAAACCTATCACATGAGCGCTTTTTACGTGAGCAAAAACCCACTAATCTTCCGGCTATAAGAATTTCAACATGATTTACTAGAACGGCTAGTTCGACTTCATTTTTTTCCTGTCTCCGCGCAGATTTACTCAACCGAGTCGCTTTATACTGGCGTCCAATTTTTCGTTATATATCTAGTCCGTCTAATAAGTTGTACAAGTTGATCGCAATTAGAACAATTAGGAAACTGGAAATAGATATGTCTGCATAACTGCGTCTGACTAAATTCAACTCGGATTAAGCTTATCGTCAACTGATCAGTGCGACCTTGGAAAAAAATTCCATCTAGTCGTTATCTTTAGAATTTCACATTCATCGCATAAGGTGTAATACATTGAAAAATGTTTTTATTCGGTTTTTTCAATTCGATAACATTTCTCGTTCCTGTGAATATTAAATGAACATTTGGGAAAAGTTAGGAAACATGCGAAGTTTGACGATTTCATTACACGTGGTTGAACTAGCGTAGCATTCGTCAGCATTGGAAGCGCGCGTGCTTTGGATGCGCACCTTCGCGGCCTGATTAGCATCGCACCCTAGTCTCGAGCGAAGGCCAATGGCACCCTGTCTGGTCTACGTAGCGAACCACACGGATATGTAACCAGGCTGGCTGAGGGCGGCTGGATAGTAGGTTCAACGCCGACAGTGGTGGTGGAACGCGCTGCGCGACATAAATATGTATGTATCATCCGATGCGACCTGCCCCACTATCCCAGTAGGTCAGACTCATGCTTCATCACAATGAGCACCTTACCTCATTCCTCCTTCTGCTCCCTCCTTTTGCTCAAATTCAAGTGGATAACACCATCGAACAATCTTGAAACAAGAAATTATTAATCAGCTACATTTTTCTAGTCTGTAAATAAATAACTTGACATAATAAAAATTACAGTACTCTTAAAAACAAGATTGTGGTTTCGAAACAACCTAAGTTATCCTTGAAGTCTGAACATTCAAAATGGCAAGACAGATATTTTTGGATCGTGCCCAGTAAACATAGTTCCAATTCACCAGCAGCGACGCTTAGGGTCATAAAAGAAACTATGATGAAATTTCGAAAAATGCCATCAATCCGGTGTGTGCTGGTAACTTTAAAGCTTCGTCAGAAGGGGTGGTGAGACGGCCACTGAACCAGAAGACGACAAATGGAAAGGGAGCGTGAATCACGTGAATCCGGACGCGGGTCTCATGAATACATGCAAGCCGCGAGCTCTAATCGAGTGGCAGCGAGGACGACCCCACAGTTGGAGGTTTGTGATTCAGGGGGCGCCTGCTTCGTCCGCTCAGCTGACTTCGATCAGTGACGTTGCACGTGACGTCACGGGGTCTATGACGTCGCAAGCTCCTCTGGAGCCGACACTCCATCCGCGGGGGAGTTGGGTAAGGTCCGGGTGGGGGTCGGAGGGTGAAAGCCAAGCACCCGGACGAAGGGGGTAGCTCTTACATATTTATGCCACGTTCTGCGCGAATCAGCCATCCCGGAAGTGACTGAAACGAGACCGCTTTGGCCTTGTGCTGCGAACTTACGGGACACGATGTTAATCCGTAGTCCAGAGATGATATCTGCGAACGGCATCGAATTTTGAAGAGCTGGAGCAAAAACCCATCCTGAAGCGATAGAGATAGACTCAAAGCACGTGGCTCCGGGAACGCTGCGATCGGGCATAACCCGCGAGAATGTGAAGAATACAGTCACGTAAAGGAACGCGTATAATGAGCTTGAAGATTGATGTTCGACGAGCGATCCTGGATGAGAGCCGTAAGACAGAAGCGGGAAGCTCCAGCAGTCAACACGAAATGCCAACGCTGAATTAATTGGCAGGCGATCTTGTAAGCTTTTGAAAAATGATCCTTCCAAGCGATAACACCGTTTTTTCATTCTCTTTCATCATTAACTGGTTTGTCATTGAGCTGCACTGACACAAACCCATCAGTCGGTAAATCATTAGCTGTCAGAATCAGCAGTCAAATTGTGACGCCGACGAACAGCGCCCACGTTAGTCACATTTTTCAAACCAACTCCTCTGTTATTCCAAGACTATTGTCCAAGAAAAAACTGTGGACAATATTGATTTTCAATTATCATCCGCCAACGATATTATAAATCGGTATTATTTTTTGTCTTGAAACAAAGAATTGTACTGAGCTAAAGAATTATTCAAGTAAAATAATTGAACAATTACTTAAGAAGGTATAATTCATTGGCATATAAAATTTCTAAATCTCATGCTTTTTTAAAGCTGACCTTGACCCCATGAAAGCCCAAAAGAATCGACGTGATAAAAGGATGTGCTGCCGGTTTCCAATTATCATTAAAGGATGATTTGCAGTCGGGCTGTCAAGGCGACAGCTAATGGCGAGTAAAAATGCACTTTTTCCACCAAACAGTTTGAAACGAGGCAGCCGCGTAATTTGATGTAAATGACATGTGCATCCATGATGTGCTCGGACCCTTAATGTGTCAATCATTTTTCTACCGGAATAATTACGACGCGTTCGCGCCGGGAGCTTAATGCCAACCGGTGTCGCTACGATTGGCTATAAGCGTGCTCGCGCGTGGTGATTTATACCATTACTGTAGCGCGGTCACCCTTAGGAAACCATGAAAATCATCTTTAACAACGTTGACGCACCAAGTGATGGCTACCGGAATACGAAAACCATTGAACAGGTAGAAGGATATTAGCATACTCACCGCAATGCGTGCTGCCGCAAGAAACAATTATTACCTTAAATAGCAAGAGAATAAAACAGGTAAAAAGAACACCGCCTTCTGCAAGGTATTATGCGACGTACTTACCGCGCAGGACGATAGGTCACGTTGTTTGAAGGATGGCGAACGGACGTCAGACAAACACAGCACTATACGCGTGTTGTCACGAAGCACGCAGGATGCGCGTGTCTCTCTTTACTCGCAACTCGGAGGCGCAAATACCGCTCGAAAAAATAAGCACTCATTTGTTGTGGCGTTTTGCTGCTTCCGCTAGTGCTGATGAACTTTGTTACAATAATCCTTTCAAGCACGTATGTTAGTATCGATGTTCGATTAAATTAATTTTGTACGCTTGTTAAAAGGATCAATAAGTGTTCATAAATGAAGTTCAAATACATCAACATAAAAAGCTTTAAAAACTGCGTCTACCATATAAAGACATATTTTTCATTCGTAATCATGTGTGGTTTATAAGTCTATTTTCTCACTTTTTGTATGTGAAACTGAAACATGAATATATATTTTTATCATTTTTTATGTATGTTTATATATTGGCAAATGACATATATATGTATGTATATATATGGCATCAAATATGACATACCTTTCAATTATGTATAAATATAATTTTATTTCTTGAACTTTCCAAGAAAGCTTTAAAAGCATAGGAAAGTTTAACTGTTTTTAATAGTTCTTTTTTAATGTTACTATTTACCTATATTAAAATAAAAAATTATCTTGTATTGAGACAGTAAAACTTTTAATATTAAAATATGGTATATTCCATTTTTAATCAATTTTGTTATTATTTTACGTTAAAGTAACAATTTTTTAAATGATAATTACTTTTTGCTAATAAAATCACAAAACATCAGTTGCATTGCCTTTTATGGTTTCCAGATTTTCAAATCGTAAAAACCTTAAAGCTTATATTCAGCGATACCATATACGCATATTTGAATATTTTGACAACTCATCAGTAAATCGGTTGTACCCTAACTACGAAACGAAATATATGCTTCTAGCAGGAATTTGTTTTAAGATATTTGGTTATTTGATATTTCTTTAATTGTATACTCCGTCTTATCAGTAGACTAATATATATCAGCCTATTGTGATCATTTTTAAATAAAGATCATTACAACGTATAGTTATCAATTAATATATAAATATTTTAAATATTCTAAATATTCCAAATGGTTTAAATTATTCTTTAATTCAAAATATCTAAACACTTATTTGACATAATGCCAATGAAGTCAATAATTTAAAGATACTTAAAGAATTATTCGCATTTTTCAATTCAAATTCAGCTGCGTATAAGAAAAACATAATCGAGTTTGTTATTTTTTTATTTTTTAGCAAAAGTTATTTTATAGATGCAATGGAAATTCTAAAATAACTATTGTCCGATAAATCATTGAAAAACTTCAGCTTATTTTGACTCTTTCGGTAATTTATTATTGTTGATAGTACAGTGATTTCTTCCATTTCTTTCCATAAAAGCATAATTCTAAAAGCGATGTTTCATAGAAAGTGAAATCTATATGTATATATTAGACATAAATT
>JABFQD010002738.1:0-14564 GCA_022817045.1 Psix sp. ZL-2020
ATATAAGTACAATCATATCAATGTTATCAATAAAATTGTAATTGCTTCGTTAACAAATATTAGCTTTCAATTAGTACTATTTGTTAATATTTCTAATTTTTTTCGTTTATATTTCAAAGGTTATCAAAAAAATTATTTTCAATTTGTTTATACAGTTTTATATTGTTTCTATTTCATATTTGTTCGAAAAATGTATTGTAAACACTGATGGATGAAAAACTATTCTAAAAAAACAAATTTGAAAAAATTATATTTTTCATCAATTTACTATGAAAAACTCCACATTATTTATAATAATGGTCTTATAAACCATATAATTAATTTGATAAACGAAATATGTTAAATAATGATTCACAATCTTGTATAGATGTATCCTTTTATATACGAAATTATCATGAAAATTATCGTGCAAATGAAAATTTCGAAATACAAAGCATCATTTTTAATTTCAAATTCAGTAAAATGTGTCATTTTTAATGATAAATTGATACTGCAAAAAATCTTTATTTATTTTTCATTCAAACTTTTACTAAAAAACTTTATTAAAACTATATTTATGTTTACTTTATTGTTTTAAGTTAACCATCCTCTTAAAAGATTTATAGAAAAGTAACTTCAAATTACTTATCTTTTGTATACATTATTTTATAATTTGAATACTATGTAATATCGATTGTCATTCATTTTACCACTTTATTACACTTAAAACAAGAAACATATTGTCTTGTACATGAAACCATCAAAATAAAGCTATAATCCAATTAAAAAAAAAATCATCGTATAAATAGAATTACATTAAAATCTGTCGATTGAATGAAATTGTTTTTGATAGTTCAATGTTGATATTAATACATATCGAGTATGAATAGATAATGATAAAAGCTGAACGATACGTAGTATGAAGCTGTGTGTCGTTACTCGAATTCTGCGGACGTGTAAGCCCAGCGGATAAACGGAAACCAAACGTTGAATTCGGTTAATGTCCTGCGGACAGGTGGGTTGATGAGATTGTCCTGACGTTGATAGGATACGCTCTCTACGCCCTATCAGGAGCAAATACTACGAGCACGAAACTGGAGTGCTGACAGAAATAGACGTGCCAACACAGAGACAGAGAAGTGTTCGCAACGAGATAAAAAGAGACCTTGATATTAGACAAGACAAAGCCGAAGCATTCTTGCTACTTTTTCTTTTTCGTACCAAATACTGGAAAATACCATACTGCTAAGTGAAGATGTGACGAGCAAACGAATTGCAATTACGAATTGGCCTTCTACAGTACTTTAGCCACTTAATCGTAGACAAATTTCTTGATCATTTTGGTAATAAGATACATTACCACAAAAGAATGTGATTTATCATCCATAAATAGAAGAATCCATCTTGACTTACTTTCTAATGGCAGCATGAAATCAATTTTCGCGATGTAACGAGCGCGCCATCTGTAGTAGAAAACTACTTTCACCGTAAACATATCAATATGATGATCAATAATTGCAAAGATTGACATATATTGCAGGTGACAATATTGGTAATGTTGTCGAATTGTGCTTCGAAATATAATCTGAATAAACGTTACTCTCAAATCGCTTATGGTTTAATTGAAATGATTTGCATGCATTTTATATTTAAAAGGAAAATAGATTTTTTGGTTGAATGAAAGCGAAAAACACGCGATCAAACACTAAGCTATAGTAGATGTAAATGAAAGCCATCAGACAAGTGATCGAATAATTTTACAAACAATAATAATGTTGTTGAGCTCAGCGTGGAAGTGATGAGTATATATCCAATGGATCCATGTATATCGCTCGGGTAAACTCTTTGTTTGACCCTGTCATTTGTTACCCGTTTGTCCAGCCCTCGAAACACGGTAGTTACGTTCAAATTACAAACTCTGCGGGAGATTGATACTTAAAATAAATGAGTAGTTTTAGCAGGGATTATTAATACGTTCCGTCGATTATCAACTTTGCGTTGACTAAGAAGAATCGTACTTAATTGACTGAGATTATTGTGGTTTCAACTAATCGACAAATAATGAACTAAATTAGAAATATGAACTATGTTCAACTGCAAACAATCGATTTTAATATTAATTCAATGAAAAAATAATTTTCCCAAGCGAAGATCGAACTGGATTAAATCACAAAGAAATATGTGTTCAGAGTAATTTCGAAGAAAAAAGTCGGTTTTCGCAGCTTGAGATTTTAAAATAAACCCTATTAAATGAATTATTTGAGCTTTGCATCGGTTATTCTACGGAAAACTTGGTTCAAGGATTAGCCACTTTACGAAGAACGATTATGTCGATAAGCACTGATTACTAATTCGAAGCATACAGAAACCCAACACTCTATGTCTACAGCGAAATCCAAAAGCCGATATTTCGTCGAGTACAGCAACATCATCTTTATCGCGATTACACGTCGTTGATTTTACCAACAGATTAAAACGAAATAATAAAAACGTCAATGAGCGTGAAAAGCGCAGTCCTGAAGAATAATTAATACGATCAGATTCGTACTCGGCAGGTTTTTTGTGTCAGCGGAAAATAGTTCTATGACTGCAATTTGAAATCATTGATTAAAAATATGTGTTATTGAAAAATGCACAAATGTTTACAATATTTGTGCCTGTTTCATTTGCTATGTAGTTGCGCGATCGAATTACGCTATGTTTCAGTGTAGAATAAATCGTTGAAACAGCTTTTTTAAAATATAAAAACAAAAGGTAAACATATCGACATTTTAGTATGCTCTTAAACAAAACAAAAATACATTTATACTCGCAAAGCTTATACCATCAGCGCTGTACGTTGTGTCGCAAAGCATTATTTTTTTTTATTTTCCACTTTAACGCAAATATTACAATATTTGATGCGACGATTTAGTAGTCGCATTGAATGTTGCAGACACAAAAATCTGACGAAACACACGAGCAAGCGAACACTCAAAGTAAACATTATGCTGCAAACCTTAACATTTTTCATTAAATGACAGCGATGTCATTTCTCCCATGAAATGACAGCGATATTTCCATTCCTATTTAAAAGCTTTTTATAACTTTTCAACGATGCGATATCACAACTTCGATAATTTTACTTGTTCCTCTGTTGTGACCCTAAGTTACGAAATTCGTTGCCTTTGAAATTTCGCACTCTTTTGCACTTGTCAAACGTGTTGGAATAACACTGTTTGACAAGTTTACAAGTTTGTTATAACTCAGTTGAATCATTTCAGAGATTTTTCGTATCAAAGAACAAGATTTGCTCTCATCTCGCTCGAAAATATTCTGAATAATATTTCCGCAAGGCAAAACGTTTATATGGAATGCAATTAATTGAATCGAAAAACGGAATTAAACGTAGCGAAACATCTGCAAGAAGCAACAAAAAATCCAAATTCAAAATGCTAAGACACAAGTGAAGCGGGCATATCAAATCAAGAGAAAGTTTGATTGCACTTTTTAATTGCATGCCCAACTTATTTATTTAATCATTTTTTGGAAGTGCAATACTACAATATTTCAAATAGAAGTGATATAATTAAAGCTGTAGTATATTTACTCTGCATACATAGTAGCCATGTTTCATATCGTTGCTAATTAAAAGTGCTCCACGCCGAGAAAAAGTTCACAAACGTGGACAATGAAATTATATTGTAAAGTAAACAAAACTCTATTAAGCTCTGTTTTTCCCTCTTCCATAAAAGCGATGCGTATGACCAATTCAAAATATGCGATTGTTTAATGTAGGAAGTACTAGTCGTAGAAATGTCTCTCGTATAATTACGTACTCTGTTTTATTGAGATTGATATATGTTAGTGAAACGCACGATCTCAAATCACGGAAACATAACACCACAACCGATATAGTAAATATTCACAATACACAATGCATTAATATATAATTGAGAACTCAGATTCAAAATGTAAATATTAAGACATCTTCCAAATAACAAATAATTTTGAAATATTTTACAATTCGTTGTAATAAGAAGAAATCATTATGTAAAATTACTGCTGCTATGATATTAACATATTATAATACAATAATAATATTAGACCAAAACATTATACGTGTCAAATGAAAACAAAAATTTAACCATGTAAATCTAAATGTAAAGGTGTATAGATTACATGTATCCTGTAATTATTATAATTTACATTATAATAATAACTATAATATATCGTTCAGCAAGAAAAATATTAATTTTGTGTTAACTAGAAGAAAGAAGTTCACAAAGATAAAATAAAAAATATAAATATATAAAATATTTAATACAAAATAAACTTATATACAATATAAAAATAATTAAACATAACTTATGCAATATGTTTGTACTACAGAAACAAAATGATTTCATTGAATACTTGTAGATATTTATCGATCATTTGAAATATAAAAAAATAGAAGTAATTCTCAAATTCGAATTGATTCAAAATACAAGATCTTCTGTAATAGATAAATACCACTGTGAAATCAAGGCTGGAGCAATACTTGCCTTGGGCAATATCCAAAACAGTTACAGTACATTAACAGGACCATGTATGGAGCTTATATGTACCTTGTAGTACAAGTAGCAGAAATTGTGAGCTCATTAATTACATGCCATCAGTTAGCAAAAAAATAAGTTGCGTATAAATACAATATGTATAAAAACCATAGACGATAAACTAGAGAAATAACTTATTTACTATACAAACTGGAATGTTTCTTTGAGCTTTTCTTTATACTGACGACGAAGCCGTGAAAATGGACTGCAGAGAAAAATGAAGATATCGAAATGTAGACAAAATGCACGTTACGTAGACAAACGACGATGAAAATGAAATCAGCTGTGCAAAACGGCGCAACAGCTCGTGCCAGAATAACTGTAGCTTCTAAAAGGTTGAATCGCAAATGACGCAAAGCTGCTTCTTTGCTTACGCGGCTCATTATTTGCAGCCGATTGTCGAAGCATTGTTCAAGTTTTATACACACAAATATAAAATGCCGAGCGAGGGTGAGATCGTTTGTTTCCTTTGAACGACGGTACTTTCGTCGGCATCCAACTGGTCGATGCGCGAACGAAAATTGTACGATCAACGCACGCAAAGGCGAGCTTTTACGCGCGTCACCATTAATTAGAATTCGTGACGTTGGGCATCTCGCAAAAGCGTCGCTCTTTCTCGCGATAAACTTCTCACCAGAACAGCAGCTCAAAATTGTATATTTAATTAATGATATCCGACGGATCGCGCCGGCAATGTCGTCGTTGACGTCGTTGCAGCAAGTGTACTACTATTTTTCTCAAGTTTTTCGTAGCCGCCATGATTGCCGTTTCTGCGTTTTATGTGCGTTCTATATCCTATAGAATTTCACGCCACGTTAAACGTAGTTCGGTACCTTAATTAGTTTTGTGCCAACAGCTTCGTTCGCGTTGTCGCTAGTTAGTAACTGGGTAGTTTCTACTTGTAGTCAACGTCGCTTCTAGTATTATTCAACCAAAAGTTTGCAGCTCACGAAACAAAGACATATTCGCTTGACAAGAGCTCAATGGCATTTCGGTATTATTAAGATACCGCGGTCCTCTCTGTACTCTTAATATGCGCACAGATATAGATTTGTCGTCGATTCTCCTTCAAACTTCATCGGCTTTTTGCACCTTTTTTCTTCCCGATTCTTATTTTTGTCTCTCAACGTCGAACCTCGCCGGTCCATTCACAACCATCCGAACAATTGAAAGTCGACAAACGCGGCTAGTATCGCTTTAGCTTTTCAAAGATTTCATTCTAACTCTTTCCACTTGCAGACTTTCTGCTTTACATTAGATATCCATCAATTTTGCTGCTGATTTTTATCTGATTATGCACAAAATTACACCTCTTGTTGAAAATTAGCTCACTTTTTTGTAGCTCTTGCTTTTTTCCCAGACTCTTTTACATCCCAACATTGAATGTCGGAAAAATACAGGATCAAAAAACGTACTTGAAATCGAGTTCTTACTTTTACCGTTAATACGATTATATTAATAGGGTTAAGTTCAGCATTCGCATTGATTTTGGTCACATAACTAAACTTGAAGTTCACCAGCAGAATAAGTTCGAGTAAGCGACGGCTGCCTGATTCGCTTTGCGGAAGTTTCGCTTACACTACTTGCACCCTTTGTCACAGCAAGTGTTAGTTATTTCTACATTCCGAACTGTCAACTAGTTTAATAAATTTGATTATGAATGTCATCATACGTATGTACTAATGTTTACCAATTAACATTATTAACAGCATAAGTTTAACTGATTTTATCATTTTAGCGCTTATTCAATTTCCTGCTAAAATTAATTACAATGAACCTTCAGTTGAAGCTTGATTGACACATACATATATTTGAGACAAATACTAAAATGTTTGTTTATGATGGCAGCTCGTCATTTTTTATTCCTAAGTATTTTCATAAATGAAAAAGTTTCGTCACTCTGTCATCATAAGAGTTCCCTTTTTCTCATGATATAATAAGTTTTTGAACTTGTATGTACAAGTTGAATAATGCAAAACTGAATAATTGAAAAAGAAGCCAACTTTGTTCAATACCAATTACAACGCATGCTGCATGATAATATATATGTTTGAATACTAATATTTATTCATAAATACGCAGATACTGAAAATTAGTTAGCCAAATTAGCCACGGCAATGTCACGACATCTGATGTCTCTTATTATAAAACAACTTCAGACTTTGACAGAAAAAAGTATTGTATTGGACGAAAAAGCCACGCTCGAATAAAGTATGAAAATTAGTCGAAGTTTTGAAGTAAACGCCAGCGAATAAAGGCAGTATTGCAAAGGAAAATATGAAGAGGGAAGATGGGTGTCAGGAAGAAGAAGGATGAAAAGTAGAAAGAGGCGACGAAGCGGAGCAGCCGCTCGAAGAGAAAGTCGTGAAAATCAGACGATGCGAATAATTGAAATTTTCCAGCGCGAGAACTTAACTTTTATCGACGGTATGTAGCGGCCGTGTATCTACTTTCCTTACACTCTGCTACGCAAACATAGCTATGACGATTTGAACGTGACGACGAATGCGACAGTAGTGACGACTATGACTACAACGTAGTTGCCGTGTGAATACTTGTTCAAAAAAGTTGAAGAATTGAGAGTACGGATCTTCAAGAATTCGCGCTTCCCAAGTTCTTCAGAAGGAAAAGCCTTTTAAAGTAGATCCATCCGTCGGAGGACACATTTTCGATACTAAAATCCTATTTTCAAAGACCTTATAATGTGCGAGCTGGAAAAATTTAATATTAACGGATCAACGTGCAGTCGTTATTGCGCTGAATTATTTACGCGTTCAAATTAATTATCTGCCACTGCTCGGCTTATTTAAACTCTTGCTTCATATTCCGTACTTTCCATTGTCGTGATTATCCATCAGCTTTTACGAATTTATGATTAAAATAAATTAATGTGAATAATAGATACTTAAGACGGAGCGACGTTTAGTTTTGCTACAAAGGATAGGCCTCTTCTTGGCCAACTCACTTGATTTTCACTTTAGAAAATCAACTCGCAGAAATTGATTACAACGCTGTTTTGATGTTGAAACGAAATTCATACTGTAGGAATAATTATCGATCAAATACGCTCAGGATAACTAAGTGATATTCCAATGAAATTCGACCTTTGCTTTGGAATATGCATGGAATATCGTAAAATAAAAATTGCGGTATAACTGTGTGCATTGAATCAGATGAATTTAAATTTGAGTCGCGAAAATGTCCGAAATATCATTCCCCAGTGTTATGCGAAAATTTTACGACGCAGTTTTCTGTACTCCTATGACAGTCATCCTACAGACGAGCTATTTTATTGTTGTGTAACTTGACAAAGTTTCGTCGTGTATATTGAATTTTCAAGTAGAACGTAAAAATGCCAAAAATCTGTGTAAAAAAGCCGAAAATATTGTGACTTTAGAGGAAATTCGATTTTCTCATTTGCTGAATTTGAAATGAATTATAAAATTCATTTATATTATATTTGATGAATGCTTTTTCTCCTCGCCTAAGACCTAATTATAACGTAATAGAAAACAATTCGTTCTTACACTATGCGCTAATGAGTTTTTCAAGAAAACCAGTGTAAATTTTAATTCCTAGCTAGTCCTTCTTCATCCCGTGAGATTAATGTTCTTTATGGTTACGCGGTCTTGCTTAGAAACGATTCGCGCAACAGGTAAAACCCACTTCGGCCAGCCAGAACTTTCTATATACGTAATTGGCAAAATCATTTCGTTTTGTTTTCGTAAAAACCTTTTGTTTTTTTAACTGAAAACTGAAATAAACCATTACATTTTCTTTAGAACAAATACGAGACGTAAAAAACATTTCACAGAGCATACAAAGTGAGACTCAAGAAGTATAACTAACGCAAAAGCGCCATTAGTTTATATATATGTTTTTTTTAATGTAGTTTCTACATGATAAGTAGACAAAAAAATTAAATAAAACATACAGTTCATTTATTTTAGGACAAGATTCCAGCTTTTTTAGTTACACAGAGGATACCAACCTTATTGTGTTACACACATCAAAATACTAAAAAATGCAGTTTGTAACGCGTGACGTCCTAAAAGTTATTTCGTATAAAAAATGAAATCATGAAGACAAACTTCCTAAACAATTTAAAAGTCCAAGTATGCAAAGGAAAAAATTCATTTTTAAAATTAGACAATTCAAAACCTCTCGCTGAAATACAATATACTTAATTCTTAGAGTTATATTGATCAACAAAATTTTCTCATTTCAATCGTTAAAGTCTTATGACATGAAATGCAAAGTTGTTAACTAAAATGAAAAAAAGCCACTTCAATATGAGTTTTGCAGTGAATTCTTCAATTTTATAATAACTTTGCGCGTATTCGTTTTACGATTAATGTCAAAAGTTTCATTGTATGCGTCTTCTTACTGTTAGGTATTCTCCCCTACATCTCAAGCTTTCAATTAACTGAAAGTACTTTTTCAACTCTTAAATCTTACTCTCATTTTTACTATCTTCATTTGCGACATAAAAATGCTTCTTTAGAATTTTTATTGTTCCAACTTGTTTAAGCCCGGCGCTGCAGCGTAGGGTTAAGTTGCACATACACACGTACGTTTAGCCAATTTCAGGAATATTGTTTGAAGTTTACGACTTTTATCCAAATAAAAAGAAAATTGATCTGAGGCAATGAAAAGATCTTTGTCTGAAACATGATTCGTCTATAAAATTAGAGCCACGTTTGCTGGGCTGGGCCGTCATCTTAAGAAAGAGTGAATGGGCTTTCGTCAACTTCCGGTTTACGATGGACTATCGACGTGTTTCAAACTGGTCTGGGATGCGCGCTCGTAAAACTTAATTGCCGTTGCAATCCGAACGAACTTGCGACCGTCAACACAGGCTTACGTAAGCGCCACTTCAAATTTGGAGGAAAACGAATCGGTAAAAGGGATTGCGCTATCAGAATAGTGCTTTTGATACTGCTTCACGGTGCACGTGTGCGGTATACCTATTTCTCTGTCTCGCTTCATTTTATCTCCAGCCTTCAGTGGGGTTCTCCATTTTCGCTTATAAAAATCGCACATTTATATCAACATACTGTTCACGTACCCATTCCATGGAATGCATTCTATTTCACACCGCAAGGTACTAAACTAAAGCATACTTTTATAACTCAGATTTTAGGTTTTCAATTTCCTCGAATGCTTGATCAATACTCTGTCACTGTAAGATTTACGTATCAACCTTTAAGTTGCGCCACTTTTTACCATCTTGCTTCATGAAAACTTGATCTATATCACTTATTGAAAAGTTTGATTACCGTTTTGAAATGTAAAATATCTTTTGGGAATTCCCAACTAGATTTAGTTTGATATATGTGTTTCTATATATTAAGAATTTCGTAGATCGATCTCAGCAATAAAAGTCGAATTTGGAATTAGAATCTATGGTGTGAAAGTTATACACTGAGTTTTTGAAGAAAATAAATCTGATATGTGTTATCATGATATGGGGGTCCATTGATATTCAATTTTTTAAATAACGAAGTATTTTTATTGTTTAATGAAGTTTTATTTAAAATTGATTGAGAATTACAATAATTCGAAAAATGTTAAGTCCTCAAACATCGGAAATTGAATTCTGTATTCTGAGCGGTGAGCCTGTTTTATCTACCTAAATCAGCTTGGTTCATACAATTAAAATGAACTTAAAGAATTGATCTTATTTCTGAATCCATGCACATTCAAATAGTAAAAGTATAAGTCTAAAATAAAATTCAACTTTATTAAATACATTCGATGCTTTTGATGATATGCTATATGTTATATATTCAATCATTTACCGAAAACTTAAGGGTTATTTCCTTTAAAATTCTAGTGTTCACACTGCAGTCGCAACATTTCGCACTTAACTATTTAGAGTAAACACTGAACATTTACTTATATACTAATCAGTTGGGTATAAATTCTGAACTTTGGATGGAAATGCTCCGTTAAGCTTGAATACTAAACTTCTTTTAAGTCCCGTTAATAACACTTTAAATATGCACACTGCAGTAGCCAAAGGTAAAAACACTCAATTAATAACTCAAAGGTGCATCAAATTCATTTCTTTAACTTAAACGTATTAGATTTGTTCAATCACAAGGATTCAATTCTTAAAAAAAGTATACTTTGAAATGTTAAAAGATAATATTAATAGATGATTAATATATTATATGATCGGAATGTGAAATTAAAAAAAATCTGCAAAGCGGAAATTATAAAACTTAAAAACTAATTTTCTTTGATGTTAAAAATTAAAACGTCCAAAACTACGATATAGAAATTGGCCTTAAAATGTGTATTCAGTGGTGTATTTTCGTTTGATTTATTAGTTATATGAATAAAATTGTTTTAACAATAGAAGAAAGTTTTTCTCTCTCTCGCTGCCTCTCTCTAGAATGTATTAAAAATATATTGTATAAAACTGGCCGTACAACAAAAGCTTCTCCTGACGGATCTCGCGAAAGAGCGAAAATTAAAAATATGCAAACGATTATGTGTGGTCAAAAAGCGGATTATTAAGAAACACGTTTCAAATTATGACATGTAATGGAACTAGAACTTTTAATAGAAAAAGCTTTCACATTTGAATAATACGTTTTACGAGAAAATGAGAATGAGTGCGTATTCACGTTACATGTTTCTTGGACGTTCTTTCGAGAAATAATATGAATAATACCGTATCACTTTTCGGATGCATACATATGGAAATATATTTACACGTTTTATACACCAATTCAGATATTTTCAAGCGAACGCAAGATTATAGCACACAAAAATACAGTCTCGTCTCTAATTATATGGATGAAACTAACACGAGACGTTTGTGAGGAAAAAATTCTTCTAAATTAATTTGTTATTCGAAAATGAATATACACGTTAAAAAGATGACATAAACTCAATCATACATTCCGTGGAAACGTTTTTAATGAAATTAAAGTTGGTTATTAATATGATAGGTCGATAAGCAAATACGTTTTGACAGCTCGCTCGAATGATTGGTAATAAAATTATAAGGCGGCGTATGACGGTATTTCGAATCCGATATACCATTATTTGCAAGCTGCAGTGCATCAGCGATGAAGGTAGTGTCGTCGAAATTAGTAATACGTTTTGATGTATCACATAGAATTCCAAAATCTCGGCGAAATATTATGAGAGCCGATGACCTCGACATCGAGTTGGCCGACTGGGTAACCGCCCTGGCTCACTGACTGGCTAACTGGCACTGCTCGTTATGTCAACCTTTCCATTCTCCCATTGGTTTGCGGGCATTTAGATTTCACGAGATAAAGTCAGCTAATTACCTCTCTTCAAAAATCCTCCCTTTGTAATGCCGATCGAGAAATTATATTACTCTTTGCAAAATTCATAAACAAAAGATATATTCTACTTTAAACTTGTCATGTGTGACAATTGATTTTATTTACGATGCTATTCGAATTCACAGTTGACTTTACTTGAACAACAATTCTGCTTTATGGCTTCAACAATAGGTAGAAAATTAAACTGACTTTTCATTTCTTTGTTGAGACAATAACATGTGTGGCATTAAACGGATTCAATTATTTTACACATTTGTATATTTTTCAATTCGCTGTTTGAATATTATGAAATTCAAAATACCACATTTATTCTTCAGTAAACAGCGAAAACTCACTATCGATATTTATTAAACCCTATCTCAATTCGTTTTTTTTTTTCATTCGAGATCCCTTAGACTGGTAGTCAACTCATAAACATATTAATTTCCGAACAACCGTTGCTTTCGGTTGTCAATAAAATTATGATTGCCGCTTGAATATCTAGAATAGCACGTTAAAAGCTATACAAAAATCATCGGTCTTAATTGCTGCACTCCAAGTTTTCGTCTACACTACTAAAGTAAATCGAAGCTCTGAGTCGTAAAATACCTCATTTAATTATTTCTTATTTATAAAATTAAAATTAAGATAAACAATTAAACAAACAAATCGTAATTAAACTTGTCAAGTTGATTTTATTAGCTTACATCGTGAACATCCATCATCATCAATTTAAGCGAATTGAAATAGTTTAATTCGTGATTGGAGTTAAAATTGTAATGTCATTGTAAAAAGTGAATTGTTTGATACATTTTTGAAGTGTGAGGGAAAAGTATCGTGGAAAACAGTTTGTAAAAATGGCTTGTTATCCTGATTACAATTTCGATTTAGGCGAGAGTCACATGCTCTTGCAAAGTAAAAGGCTCACTTAAGCGTAAGGACCTGTATGTAACGAACTTGTGTGTTAATGCACATGGAAATGTTAGCATACTGCATAGTCACGTCCTTTAACAGCTTTTCGCTCGAGAAAGGGACAAGAAATTACTCGCTACATTGAATTCAAGAGGAAATTTTACACCTCCATCAAGCCCTTCAGAAAAAAATGCGATACACTATTCACAAAGGTGTTGTTTGCACAGTATTCACTATGTATTCTGCGTTGAGAGAAATAAATTTAAATGAAACGATCGAAGGGAATTGATTTCGTGAACGGAAAATTACGAGGTTCCGCTATTTATTCCCTCATTTCTCGCAAAAGTAATCAGAAACAGACCTGGATCAAAACTAAATAGCAAGTTTTGAATGTAGTCAGAGGAGAAATATCTACGATAGAACAAAAAATTCCAGCTCGATGCGAAAATAAAAGACTTTTTCGGTGCGACATTTTTTGCATCTTTCCACCAATAGGAAGCTTCGGGCTCAAACGAGTGTAAAAAGTACACTTTTGTTACAGCGGAAATGATGTTGTCGAGAGGCTTTCCCGTAAAAAATGAAAAGCAATTTACAAAGAGAAGAGTCAAGTAGACTATAATTAATCTTAATAATCGATGAAAAAAATTTTATTTAAAGTGGAACAATCAATCATAATAAAGTGGCAGTATCAATTTGCTGCTGGTGAAAAGGACGGAAAACTTGTGTAGCTGTTTGAAAGGAAGATTTGTCGGGGCAGCAAATCATTCTTTCCACGCATTTAACGCGAAGATTTATAACGTTCCCTGCAACAAGTGTTTTATATGTACGGGGTGTATGTAATTCAGGTATTTGAATAGTTAAATCAGATTACTACAATACTAATGTACTCCGAAAATTTAACCACTCAATTCACATGAAACAAATTGGTTTGTAAGTGACGTATGAAAATGTATAAAATAATAAAATAAAATCTGAACCAAAACAAAATTTAATCTTTTAAAAGTATTATGTAATTCGTTATTTTTATTTTATATATAGATCTAACATCTTGCATCTTTTTTTGATCGAATTCTTTAAAACTATTTTACATTTTAAAAGACTAAACGAACAATTTGAAAAACATTTTAATTTATATTATTTTTCAAAATGTTGTGGAAAAATTCATTTAATCAAATCTAGTAAAAAAAAGTTTTGCTACAAGCTCTACCATTAATTTTCGGTAGATCTGAACTTAAGCATTACATTGAAATATGAATGTGCGTATTCATTGTATTATGAATATCATCGTGATCTCGAAAAGTCGCTCGTTAAGTGACTCTCAGTTCCGTTTCTAAACAAGAATGAATGATCCTTGACCTTGTCAGACTAACTTTGCAACATCATTATTCTGATCTTATCAACAACATTAAACAATACAGCTTATTATCAATCCCACGTTCCAATTAATTTTCTAACACAGCTACAATTATCAGTACCATTTCTTTTTTGTTTGTCAATTGTTAAGTTTCATTTCACCGTTAAATAATTGCTTAACTTCAACTCCTTGGAAAAAACGATTTCTTGCTTATATCACATCTGAAACGATAACTTCAGCACACTGAATCGACAAATCAGAAAGTGTGAAATATATAGTTCGGTAAATTTGCGCAATTTTAGCACTTAAAATTCGCTATCTCAACATATAATTTATCATGCGATCATCGGAAACGTTTCTATCATGTAATAATGAAAGTATTTTCTGTCTAACTTAAACCTGTATCAATGTTAAATTACAGGTTTAATGATTTTT
>JABFQD010002739.1:0-14561 GCA_022817045.1 Psix sp. ZL-2020
CGGAGCAAGGGAAATAACGAAAAGAACCTAGGTCTTGCCTTAATGGGTAGCGTCGGTATTCACTCAACTATATCAATATTTATTTATTATTATCATTATATATATATATATATATATATTTCCTATAAATATAAATTATATAATATTATATTATTAAACTATAATAATTAATTAAATAATTATTTATAATAATTTTTTACTTCGCGCGCGGGAATTCGTATTTTCCTTCCTATTTAATACGCGTATGCGCGATATGACGACTATGGAGCGGTGGTGCCCCATAGTGAGAGTTATACTATTAAGGCAAAGAAAAATATTCTACGCTAATTTCAGAGGATAAATTATAGGATCCTGAAAATCAGCACCGTAATATTTAATTTCATTTCATCATTATTTTAAAGCCACATTTCAGCTTTTCCCACAAATATTTGTTCAACAGTAATATTAACAATTTTTCAGATAAATGTATACCATATTTAATAAACGTAAATCATGTAATTAAATAAAAAATATATTCTTAAAAATATTAAGTAGAGAAGAGCATAGACGGGGGGCTATAGGAATTCTGCGATTTATAAAACTAAAGCATGGTAACTACGATATTGTTGATGTTTTTTACATAATATTTCTGTATAATTTAAAAACTTTTTTGACATTTGATTTGATTCAGTTGACAATTTTATATTATGAATATATTGGCTATACAGAAAGAACATATAAATTGATAATCATGTATAATAATAAATGATCATAATATACACATTACGTATTCTGTTCCATATAGTTACCACGAGTAAGCAGGGTCAGCGTTGTACTAATGCAGAGCCCGAATACGTGAGTAAGGCCGATTACTGCGGGCAAGGAGGGGGGGGGGCGCCCAGTACCCTGCAGGCACCGTTAGAGGTGCATTTGCCCGTGCAACCTCGGCACGTTACGCATATTACCTTCGTTTCAGGTGGTCCGTCTTAGTTGACCGGGGGAGGAGTCAGGTGACTTAGACCACAGATAATGGACCCAATACAGTGTCAAAGTTCCTGTGGGGAACTTTGACAAATTCCCTGGGGGAATTTCCTCCCAGGGAAATCAGTCGCCAAAGTCTGTGACGTCATGTGACGTCATGTGACCCGACGACGCACCTCAGTGTACTGACTCCCCTCCAGGCTGCCTCCTGAACATGTCATATAATATAACTTCGGAATAGAGTAAAGCATGGACACTCCATATTTGAATTATTTCGACTAAACATTTGACCACTTCATTTTTTAAAACTGTTTTTTAGTTTTGACGTTAAAATCTCACAACGGCGGTTCTATCGACGACGAATCGACTTTGGAAAGTGACGTCTAAAAATTGTTCTACGAGAGTTTGACATTTATGATTTATTAAAAATATTAGTCTTATGTGTTTTAAAAATACCGGAATTTATTTTTTTTAAAGTTTAATGATTATAATTGCAAATCTTTCATAAATGAAACTACTCAAAAGGGTTTTTAGCGTCACATCAAGAAGTTATAAAGTTGAACATTGGTTCATTGATGATTTTATTTCGACAGTAAATTATAAAGTCGATCATTCATCTGCGAACAAAAGTTACCGAATCGATGGTCCTTCTCTATTACGGTCTGTATATATTACGTACTGACTCCGGAAGTATCGCTTGTTAAAATTCGGCACTTCAGACGGCAGTATTGACATTCTTAATAAGCACTATTAAGAATGAATACAACGATAATAAGGAAACGTAGGAGTCTTGACATTTATTCTGCGACTCACAGAAAATTAATTCTTATCAGTATTATTATTCTTAGAGAAACATTTATTAGAATAATTAAGTAAATATCACACCGCAACACACTATTTAATAATAAATTGTATTAACGTTAGAATCGCGTTTGTAAGAATTCATTCAAAAATCATTGAAATTGTATTTAAATTTTTTAAACTTAACAACAATTAAATAATATTAAAAAAAAACCTTTAAAAATATATGCAAAGTTATCAACAATAAATTATGGCAAATAAGACCAACCAAGTCATTTGCACAATTATTTGTTTATAAAAATTCATTAACAATTTAAAATAAGCTTCTCAATGAATATATTTAAAAATTCTTAAAAAATTATTACAACTTATGGTAAATATACTACCAAGTACACAACCTAATTTTTTTAAAACAATTTAACAACGTGGCACGTCTTAAGGTGCCACGAAAAGGACTCACCGAGAGGATCTGCGACACGTGCGGCCATGATGCTCGGCTGAACAGCGAGCACTGAGCGATACGGCTGGCTGGCAGGATAGTTTGGCGGAGGCACAGGTTTGCTCGGAATCGGCTGATTCCGAGCACAAGTAGGTGGACTCATGTTCAGGCTAGTGGCGGCGGAGGCAACCGGCCTCCGTCGATACTCTTCCCGCGCGCGTGCTTTTCACTCTTTCTCTCTCTCTCTCTCTCTCACTTGTGAGACTTTCGGTGCGAATTGCGTCGCACCGAATAGCCTGATTTTCGCGCCGTTTATTTGACCATTACAATATTTTGCGTTGGGGTGCTGCTATCGCGAGGCAGCACTCGTTTAGATAGTAGTGTTTGAATTAGTTTTTCTAATAAATAACGTTAAAAATTAAATCCAGTTTAGTATCGTTTTCTTTCTGCCCGTTGTTCCGCCCGATCCCGTTCCTGTGGTCACTTGGGTGACCTGGCGCCCAACTTTTCCCCGTTTTTCTCGCATAATACGTCAGTAGCCGGTGGCCGTCGGCGTTTTCTGCTGCGTCGGCCGCTGTCGCGTTACAATAGAAAACTGGAAATAACAAATAAAGTGAAACCTAAACATTCGTAGAAATATGTAAGCACAAATAGATTCTTTGAGACCAGATGTCATCTCGCTAACGAATAAGACCTACCTTCATAATTGCATAATAATTTTAACAAATCTTTATATATAGTATATTTTAATGATATTAATAATAATATAAAGAAATGTAACTTTCACAATAATATGCTAATTGATGTCATAATACAGCGTAAGCTTCTAAGAAACTTAAATAATAATATTATATAAAATATTTCATTCTTATAATAAAATATACTTATATGATAATAAACAAACTTGTAGAAATGAAATCTTAGAAATTGATGAGTTCAAGATTTTATTAATCTCATTGAGTAATTTGGAGAAAATGCGTTCTTAATTCAAATTGTTAAATTGATTAAAGTTAAAGTTATTATTCGCTTGAAGTCGAACAAAATCTCTAATTAATTAAATATGAAATCAAACTTTGATGAAATTTAGCTTCAAATTATCATTATTATTATGTATTTTGCGAATAATAAATTCATGTAAAATGGTTAATACGACCAAAATGTATCTGAATTATTGAAATTGATAGAAAAACTACGTAAATGTCACTTCGGTAATTGGAATAAGGCATAGATTATATAGCAAATTTAAATATTAAATTATAATATTATTATAATAAATAATGTAATTGATTTTAATATACTTATGTCATCGCAAGAATATAGAAAAATATAGACCTGATTGATCAAGCCCATGTAAAAAGCTATGCTACCCAAAAGTCGGAGCAATAGGACATAAAAGAGCCGAATCTTCTTCGGCAAAAAACACAACTCAGTACGAATAGACAAGTTGTTATGAAACTTTAGAATCGTTAGTAAATAGTTATAGTTCGTCGTCACTTTTGCGTTCATATAATCACTTAATTTTATTGTTAGTTTTTAGTTTTCAATAAAACCTTTGCAAGTTAGTCGTCTTCAGAAGTAAATAAACTTCATGTTTATTTACTTCTGCAACTACCCGTTATTGTGATAGCTGACTGAACGACTACAGAGAAGCATAGGAAACTGCAGCATCGACAATAGCTAAGTTATCAATCCTCTGTATTTTGTTAAGCAATTCAAATTTTGAGTCGTCCCGGGTGAACTCGTTCATAACTGACCCATAAGGAGTCAACTCTACTTAATTGTTACTTCTCGACGTAACACAGGAAACTACCACTTAATGAACGGAAATGGAGGAAATCTGAGATTTATTCTGGGCTCTAGAGCATCGGATTGTATTGTTAAACGTGATTACATTTTAAGTAGTATGTTGATCTACAACCTTTTATTAACATTTCTGTAAAGAAAGATAGACAATCTATATGTAAGGTATTGAATAGAGCGGACTTTGTTCAAATCGGACGAATTTGAACAGAATTTGTCTTACACAATATTCTCACGATAGATGTTCGGTGCCGAGCTGTTTTCAGCGTGAAAACTGATACCTGCATGCGAAATACATTGGCAGGGCCGATGAATTTCGGGCCTATATGATAAAACATTTGACTGACGCAAAACAGATTTTTCTTTATAATGTGATTTTCTTTCGCTATAAGTTATAAAGTGCAACATGAAACTTGACAATGACAAAATAACGAACTATTTAATGATAAATTCTAGATTCGGGTTTTCTCGGGTATTGAAAAAGAAAAAATCGTCTGGTGGAAAATAGAATCACGTTAGAGAAGACGTATCTGCGAGTCGTGATTGCTAATCGGTTTTTCGGTAAACGTTAAAAACCAATCTTTTCGACTATCAATATATTGAATTTTATTAAAATAAACATTTATTTGTGCTAATATTGACGTATTTATGTGTTTTATGCTCACAATTGGAGTCTCGCCCGGGGTTGGCAGTAACTGTTTATTGAGTGAAGTGATCTTCGGTGCATTCCTGTAAGATTTTTAAAGAAATCAAAGATGCCAAACTATGACGATTTAGTGCGCTAACTGTCAACAGAAGAATTAATAAGCAAGCTGCAAGATTGAGGTATCAAAGTGCAAGAAAGCAGAGCAGTATTATGGGAACGACTCAAAAAAGCGCTCACGGACGAATCAAATGAAATGAGAGTGCATGAGATACGTAAGCGACAATGAAATGATGATATTGAATATAATAAAGAAGTTAATAATAATAATAATAATAAGTTAATAAAAAAAGTTGATCTGAACACTTTAACAGTGCAAGAGTTAACAATCTGGTTAAGACGACCTGGCATGAAAAGACAAGGAGAGAAGAAAGAATTGATTTTTCCTTGGTAATTTTTTTCATGGTATAGGATCGAAGGAAATGTCAACGTTTGGAAAGATAACTGTTAATGTAGAAATTGAATGAAATGAGTTTAAATTGAAAGCGCATGTTATTTCGCAAGATCTGCTGGATTATAAATTTTCGATAAGTCCGAATTTTTTGCAAAATGTTGAGATTTTGTTAAAAAAGAAGAACCGTTTATATTAAAAGATAATAACTCCGGATGCTTGGAAACATTTGCGTATTATTATGGTACAAACTTTGCTTTAGAAAATTCACACAGAGATTCACCAAAAGGTTTCGATCGGAGTGTATTACTAGGTCTTTACATCGACTCATTGAATTTTTATTACAATAATCATTGGTACGCGTATGACAACGGTAGTAAACCTCGAATGCTAAATTTGATTTCCGACGATAAACGAATAACGCCGTTAGGCTCTTCAACTTATCGCAAATCTATTACTGAAGCATTTAAAAATTGAATCTTCGATTAGATACTCTTTGTTCAATTTTTGATTATATACCTAAGAAAAATAAAATGGATACGTTGCAATGTACGACATTTAAGATATTGATTAATGTGCAATTAAGAGAAAACGCGGAGGTTTTGCACAATATCAAGACATTTCAAAATCCGTGCGAATCGTATGTATGGAAGACAAAAATTCAGTTGAATATGTATTTTCTGAATCTCATAGATTGTTGAAAATTTTTAGGTACAACTTATAATTTGCTCTTGGAACGAGAATTGTTGTTCAGAAAAGTTAGAGTAACGCAATAAAAATATAATGAAATTATGTATGATACGATGTATGAATGTGCTGACGATTATGAGAAATTTTTAGCCTTGGCGAGAAATTGCGGTATGCTCGATATTGGGCAACAGATTTTGGTTGGTTGGAAAGAGTAACATTTCCGTATTATTGTGTATGAACGAGGTGTATGTACAATTCCTGTTATGGTGTCAATGTTAAGATTAAGTTCAGCATATAAAAATTAGTACTCCATTGCTATACTATTCCCTCGCCACCGCCCTGAAAATACCATGCCATTTCTATGCCTATTCTATGCTATGTTATCGCTATGTCATGGTTTGACCATCATCGTGTCACAACTCTGTCTTATATACTATATGTCATACCATAACCGTATGTTGACCATGTCATAGTCATCTTAAGGTTACGCCATTGATATCCTATATAATATTCTATATAATTATTCTGTTTTATTAAAATTCGTAATTATCTAAGACTGCATGAATTTTTTTAATAATACTGAAATTTGTACAAAAATGCAATAAGATTTTTGATTAGCTATAATTTTGCCACTTTTGAAGAAAAAAGAAATGTTTTCTTCATTTTGTAATAAAAACTATTGATCTTATAAATCACTACGTTCAATCCTTAAAATATTTACTCAATCGAAAGTGATCTGTTATCTACTAAACAATGCAAGATCAACGTTGGTCTTATAGCTGTTCAATAAAGAGTAAATGCAATTGCTTAAAAATACCGTTACGTGTACTAAGCAGATAAAGATGAACAATATGCTTTATAATACCTAATGGACAAATGTAGAGGATGGTGGATGCACCTATTGACAACTCAATGTAGAGTAAAACGGAAAATTTAATTTTGAATACATGTATTACTTTCGTGTTTTTAAATTCAATATTTAGGCACTCTTAATTCATTTTAATAAAAGTGTAATTATTGTTATTTAGGAAAAATTTATTCAAACATTGAGGTTTGATTAAACTCATATTTTGAACAAAATAAACCGGTCTACTTCACCTAAATGACGTTGTTACCTTGAATAAATTTAATAATAAAAAATCGAAAACAGTTTATATCATTATTGTTTACTATCATTGTTTATCATTAAGCATCTTAGTTTGATTCTGAAAATGACGATGACTCAACTACGGACAAAGGAAAAAGTAAGATGTTGTTGATGCTGATGATCAATTAAACAAGGATACGACAAAATTTCTGGGTATTATTTAGAATTTGAAAAAAGAAAGAAAATCCTAATGAACAAAATTATAATTAAAGGATAGAATTTTCGGTTGGATAAGGGTCTTCCCAAAAAAGAAAAAAAAAGCCTTTAGCAGAATATGATAGAAATATTCCACACTGTATAGTAGAGGCCCTGAAAACGAATTCGGTAATTTAATCGAACATCTCGTCGGCAGACGAAACTAGGAACAAATATTGTTACAATAATCAAAATACACTACAATCACGACATAATAAAAAATGAAATGGTTTTTTTTTGTCGTTCGTTGGTGGTATGATTTTTTCGTTTCGTCACGACTGACAAAAGTTTCGTTATCTGTAAATATGATATAAATAAATCAAGCAAAAATGTATTTATTACTATTATCGTAACGTGATTTTATTTTGAAAAAAAGGCGTGAAACGGAAAATTGAAATGATTTGTTTAAAAATGGTTTGAGAGATATTATGAATTACATAAAAAAATGCGGGTAATAGTGATTTTATCGGTTTAACTTTTAGTTTCGAATTGTTTATGAAAGATAACGTTTAAAAAAGATTTTGTGAAAATTGAATGTAATTTTAAATTAAATGAGTAATTACTATAATAAGGAGTGCCGTGCTGAGCAATAAAAATTTTGATGCGAGTTAAAAATTCAAATTAACTTGAAATATCGTGAAAAATGTTTGTGGTGGCAAAAGTTTGAAGTTTTCCCTCGATTTTCCCAAGAGATCGATCGTAACGATCGCTAATAAGGACAATTTATGCTTGTCGCGTTCTCTCATTGTCGCGACAGCGTGCGCGGATCGTGGTCAAGTGAGAAACGGTGAATTAAACGATGCGTGGAAAGCGATTAAGAACAGCGCTTTAAGGTCTCAAATGTTACGCACTATGGAATTAAAGCATAATAATTCGAAGAAATTTAAAAAACTGGAAAAAATTGCAGTTAATTTATAATGGCGCAAAAATAACACTAAACATGTTCGGAAAAATTTTGCATTAATAAACTATACTTTATTACGACAATAGATGACATTTTGAACTAATATTGAATCTCACGGCGGCACTCGCTGTACAAAACGTTTGCTCAAAGTGTAACACGGGTTACCAAAATATTCTCCGATGCATCTTTGAATGTAAAAAATGTTTTAAAACACCACTTTGTGGGGGAGGAGCAAAAACTAATAATAATAATGATTTTGACATCTTCTGCACTGTGTGTAACGATTAAACTGCGTGTTTTCAATTAATCTTTTTTCCAACATCACAAATTAAGTAAATCGTTCACAATTTTTGCTAAAAATTACACGAGTGTATTCGATGCGATAAAATTGTGCTAAAAATGTTTTCAGAATATCGACGAGAAATTGAAGTACAAGTGCGGTGTCAGTTTTTGTAAGATTTGTAATAAACGATGAGATAAATCATAATTTTAACATCTCATCGCTTACATCGGACGATTATTTCGATGAAAATGTTTTGTCTGTCTTTTATGACTTTGAATCGTATCAGGAGTTTCATTTCGACGATTCTCAAGAATCTCTGATTCACGAGCCGAACTTGTACGTGGTACAGCAAGCGTACAGCGCTAGTCTCAATGATGATAATGATTGTGATATTAGCTATCAAATTATCAGAAACGCGGTATACGAGAAGAAATCTTTCTGCTAGATCCCGTAAAACGATTCGTCGATTACATCGTTCGACCTAACACAAAGTATCTCAAAATGACATGCATAGCCCCTAACGCAAAGGGTTACGATTGTCAATTGATATTCAAATACCTAATTGAAAACACAATTTTTGTACCGAAAATAATTTTAAATGGCACAGCCGTGATGCGAATGTTCTGCGATAACATCGTCTTTCTCGGCGGCTTAAAGTTTTTTTACAAGGTCTGAGTGAATTACCCAGATCTTTTGGTTCAAAAGAGTGCAAAATATAGTTTCCAAATTTATTTAATATCATCAAAAATGCGAATTACGTCGGTTCATTACCGAATAAACAATATTATTTTCCTGATACAATAATTAATCACGAATGCTAAAAATTCGTCAGTTGGCACGACAATTTAACATGATAAAACAGAGATTGTAATGCATTGTCGAATGGATGTGACGATCTTACAAGCATACTTGAAATTCAGAAATATTTTACGGATCTGATCGACGAGTGCCATTTCATCGAAGCTTGCACGATCGCTTCGGCGTGGAATACATCGACAAAATTATTTAAAACCCAAAACTATTGGTACCATTCCAAACAATGGCTATAGATTAGTGGAAAAACAATGCAACTAAAAGGAAGTACCTGAGTCTCCATATCTTAGCGCTGAGACAGAAGCGCACAAAAATTATCTTCTATAAAATAAGAATGACGAGCTTGATGTTGATAGAGAAGTGGGAGTTTGTTTTCGACAGTGAATTAACAGCTGATGCTTTGCAAATCAAATCATATAACGTTGCTTACGATTGATCCGCGAGATGCTTTCTGTGGCGAGTATAAGGGCTACATGTGTACCTCTTACAAGACGAATGAACACGAGAGAGTAAATTACGTGGATGTATGTATTTTGTATCCGTGGTTATACAAATACGGAAAATTCTCCGTAAATAATCCGAAGGTATATTACGGGGAAAATTGTAAGGAAATTCTTCGTGAAGATACACGCTCGTGCGCCAAGAAAATGCGACAAACCAATTTTAATCATGAGAATAAAAACAATCATTCATTTATCGGCACGTGGGTGATTTAGAAATTCAGAGTGATAGAATACGAAAAATGCGCCACAAGTTTGTTTGTAGAATATATAAATGAATTTTCAAAAATTAAATAGAGATCGAACCGTTGGCCCGAAGAGTATAGAAGCGATGACGAGAAAGGAATAGAATACCTATATAGAATATAGAATACCTATATCGCTAAGTATTTCAAAATTAAAAACGGTAATCTAAATAAGGTAAAGATTTGCAATAATCCAGGCTTGCGATCGGTTGCGAAATTGTGTCTCAATTCATTTTAGGGAACATTTGGTCAACGAAAGGATTTATCGCGAACAATTGTCGTTAAGAAGCGTGAAGACTTGTTGAAATATTTAAATGATCCAGAAGTTGAAGTTCAGTCAGTTTTACTGATAAATGATTTTAATACTTATCTGACGTACAAATAAGGAAAGGAACGCGCGGAACAATCAACTAACGTGAAAGTCCTTATAGCCGTGTACACGACTGCTCCTGTTCGCTCAAGATTGTACTTTTATTTGTATTTTATTGATCGTGACCGGTAGATTTAATTGAGGTCAAACAATCGTTGTCCGCAACTGCATCACCGAGATTGCAAATTCTCAGCTGCAGCATGTTGTATTGGCCATCGGGTGTAAGATGAAATCCAACGCCGCTACGACCACGAGTGACAACCTTCATTCTCAAAGGGACGACCGAACACATCAACGCGCATGTTTTAAACTGATTCAAACGCATAAGAATCACTCTTAAAATATCATATTTGCCTCTTTTAGTTCTTCTACGATTAAAATCATTTCATTCGAATGTCCGGTATTACCGGCTGCTTGCGAAGCCATAAGAACCTATCGATCTCAGTTGAATCGTCCTAATAAATATAAACAATTTTATTTTCACTATATTTCTTCAAACTTTTGCCTCGTTTGTTCAGTAAAAAGTTAATAAGATTAGTCACCACTTTTTTGAACTTCGAATTCCTATCTCGGAATTCACTTTCCGAACTTTAGTATTTTCTATGCGCATTAAAATATAAAATAATCTTTTCATAAACGTTATAATCGTTTTTAGTTGCAAAACTCGTATCAGGCGATTTGAGAAATATTAATTTCAACAGACCTTTCGGTATTGAATACGAATTATCTCGTATATATATTTTGTCATTTTTGACGTAAAAACTTTTAACTCCGATTTTCATTCAATGTACCAAATTTCTCACCCCAATTATTGAGTCGATATTGTTGATTTTTTTTCGCAACATAATCATATATTTATCGATCAATGAACTCCTATCTATACCATCATTTTGTACAAAATTACGATTTTTTCCAGCATTTTGAACTGTGAGATTGGGTTTAATATCGTTATTAACGGTGTCGCTTTTCTCGTCATCGTTGTCGGTTATCATGTTATAAATGTCATTATCGTCATCTTCAATTGCCCTTTTGCATGTTAAATTATTGTAATCATCGTAGTCATGAAATGATTCGTTTTTCTCTTGTTTAATTCGCGGCTCAGTATTTATTTTATCGTTAATATTTTCATTCTTTGATATACCAACGAGTTTTTTCAACAGGTATACAATAGGCTTGAACAACTCGCAGCTTGTTCTATCGTGGACTTGTTATTTTTTATAATTTTATGTTTCCCTCTGATCACGTCGCTGATACCCGCGATGTGTTTTAAACGTATTTTTTTTTCTTGCAAATTATTCATACTCCGTCACAAAAATTTTGCTGTTGTTGTTGCAATCAGTGTACATGTAAAACTGTGCACTGTTAAGAAATGTATCACATTTATATGCTGATAAAACAATCGAAACCTTTTCTATATCTGCTGTTATTTAACGCGCGATCTTTGTCGATGATTAGAACACAACATTGTGTACTCGCAGAATCTTGACAATATATCAGCCAGACACGAGACGGACAAAGTTCATTGCAAAAATTTTCGGCAAAAGACGCTAGCATCGGTGAACGTGCTACAGCACTGGTGGTATCTGACATTATTGGCACTAAACGGGAAATGGGTCTGAGAGCGTGTAAGGAATCAAAAAAAAAAAAAAAGAAATGAACGAGAAAACGCGGAGAAAGTCTGAAAAAAGTCGAAAATTACGAAAAAAAAGCAAATTCCATATAGGAAAATTGTAGACGCTGCAAAGGAGTCTATAAAGAGCGCAAGAGATTCTATAAAGGCGGCTCTCGAAGAAACTCGGATGGCGCTAAAGAACGCGGGCGGAAAAGTCATATTCGCGTACCACGTTTCATTCCCGTATCTAGCCGAATAGGTGGCATTATACCGTTTTTGGTACCCTTGTTTCCGCATCTTTCGGCTTTTGGTAGTTTAACTGGTAACCCTACTGCCATCGCAAAAGCGGTCGATCATGCCAACGCAACTAAGAAGCTGTTCTCTGAGAGCAAGCGACATAATGAAACGTGAAGTTTATCGCAATGGGTAAAGGATTACATTTAAAACTCAATATCCAGCTACCACAACGAGCTCTGACCGACGCTGATATACTGAAGTACGCGAAAAAATTGAAAATTCAAGTCAGATTTACTTGTAGAGATTCTTAAAATCAACGTTATAAGAATCGAATGCAGTATAAAGACGGGATCATATTTCAACGAAAAAAATCACACGATTCACGAATTCTTTCCGGCTGTTCCTCCAGGATATAAGATCATAGAAGTACCGACGAATGTCATTTATTTACTGATTGCTGTACGTGATATTGTTCATTTGCAAATACGCATCGAGGATCAAAATAACGAATTGATTAATTTCAGAGGTAAACGATAACCATCAGATTGCACGTTAAAAGAAATCTGAATTTAAAAAAAGGAAAATGGGTAAAAGTTTCAATAAAATCAGCAAAAGCTATAAAAATGAGTGGTCCGTGCAACATAAGAATAGTCAACGACGACCTTTAACCAGATTAACAACACAGATTAAAAAATATTTACAAAGTGTAGGACTGCGCGTGTGTAAGTAATTAAGATCTTACAAATCTAAGAGCCAATTTTATTCGACGAATCTATATTACAGTACGAATTTCATCGTCATCGTCCGTACAATTTAACGACTTTTAACAACGGTGACGAAATTAGACTTGCCGTTCAGCATCAAGATGCGAATCTTTTTTCGAGCAAAAGTTCATTGCATGTGTACGGAAGATTGGTCAAAGATGACAATTTAAATCTTGCAGCTGAGAGGACAAAGCTAGTCAACAATGCCGTTTGCCACATGTTTCGTGAAATGCGCAATGAGCTAAACGGTGTAGAAATTGATCGCAATAAAAATGTCTATATAAGGAGCTTGAAGAAAAATTTAATTTCGATAACACCAGACAAACTCAATTCAATAGAAAATGCCAGTTGGATTGGCATCGATTATGAAAATAAATTACCCAACGATTCGAGTTATTTTGACGTAATAATACCTCTTAGAGTTTTGTTCGGATTTGCCCAAGATTATAATAAAATTATTGTAAATGCAAAGCACAAGCTTGTCTTGATCACAGCGACTTGAATGCGATTCTTCGAGAAAACGCCGTCATGGAGCAGTCAAAAATTGTTCTAACGAAGATTGAATGGCTCATGCCGCAAGTTAATCTAGCCGATCTACATAAAATAAAACTCTTTGATTATGTAACAAAAGACAAATCGATTTCCGTGAGCTTCCGTACATGGGATTTGTACGAATACCCCTCCCCCCTTACCCGATGCGTCCAAACACATTTGGAAAAACCACGATTTATTATTCCAGGTTTTTAAACGAGGAGAAAAGATAATGTCATTAAAAATGTTAGTAATTTCGATTACTGTAGAATTCGAGATATTAGGGTGTTTCTGAATTCGCAAGTTTAACCATACCCAAATCTTAACCTCGACTTTGCGAATAACCAGTTAATATTAATTCCAGTCAAGTTAATATTAGACTGGAAATCGACGCGGTTATAAATTTTCCAGCTTATTGTTTGATCTCGATGACGACCGTGTCATCGAGTATACACCGCTGAGTAATATTGTTAAAAAATTATAATGGAGTTTTTAGTCGACGTGCAAGGATTTCAAGACGGAAGAAATCAGTTTATTGTGAAAAAATTGATATTTTAAGCCTGCACGATGATCATTACACGGTGCACGCATTCAAAGCGCTGTGCGAGTGGACCGATTTACCCGCAAAATGCAAAGCAACGAACAAATAGTTGACGTAAAATTATTGCGGACTGCGATGGAACGACGACTATCTTCTGTATGACGTATTTTATCTTCCCTGAGCGGAATAACTGGGAGTTGTGCGACGTTCACAAAAAAGAAAAAGATGCGCGCTATCGCGAATACTATCTGTTCCACGTGAAAGGTAGCGAGGAGAAAAAATCTCGGATGGCCGCTGAAGAGATTTGCTCCGTTTGAGTTATCATACAAACTTTAGTGAGTACATTGACTTCAACCTTTGGATATGGTTGTTAATTCTACAAAGATTTCTGAGTAATAGTGCACGAGAAAACATTGAAACAAATCCTAAATATATCCCGTACGCCGATAAGTTTCGGGAAAAGGAACGAATTTTCCACGACCGAGTCGATTAACTACTCGGACGACTTGAATACTGGAGTTAACATCACCCGTAAGTTTATTTTAAAATTAACAATTTTATTCCATTTTATTCGTTTAGAATTTATAAATTGTTTCATTCATTTCAGCTGAAAAATTAGTACATTATTACATCTT
>JABFQD010002740.1:0-14560 GCA_022817045.1 Psix sp. ZL-2020
TCATAATTGTGACTTATGAGTTGACAAAATTATTTTTTTTTGTTTAATAAATTATTATATTATTTATCATATGCATCTTTTATTATAATATAAATATAATATATATCAGAATAAATGAAATATAATCGAAAATTCTACAGGTAAAGATACTATTGCAGTGTTTTTTATCAATTTTATTTAGCTAAACAAAAGTTTACATCATATTAAATTATTCAATTATTTATTTATTCTATCAAACAATTGAAACAATTACCTTTAATGACAAAGTAATAAGAGCATTAAAAAAAAGAAAACTTAATTGTTTTAAGAAATATTTCCTGCAACAACTTGAAAAACGATATTGATAAAAACACGTTTAAAGTTTGATACTTTTATCTATACAATTGTAATTTAGATTTAAATTATCGATACTCAACAATACTAAATTTTCTATTACCTTTAATACTTCATTTTGCTCACATTACAATGTCACTATTTCAAAGTTGTTTTACATAAAAATAATTCATTTTGAAAATAAGCGTTTTCGAAATTTAAAGATACTATATATTTCATAATTTGTAAAGAAAAAATAATTGTTATTAATAAATACATTCATGAACAAATATATAATACAAACATAATACTTCTTTTATGATAGGTATGTGTTCTCTGGCATGGGTTCACAGTGGCCCGGAATGGGAAAGGCTTTAATGGGCATCGAGGTATTTCAACGAAGTATACGCCGTTGCGCCGAGGTACTAAAACCTCATGGTGTGGACCTAATGGATCTCATGATGAACGGCACAAACGAGACTTACGATAACGTAATGAACAGTTTCGTCATGATTGCAGCAGTTCAAGTAGCTTTAGTAGATGTCTTGTCATCAATTGACATTCATCCAGACGGCATTGTTGGTCACTCCGTTGGTGAGCTTGGTTGCGCCTATGCTGACGGAACGTTTACTCCAGAGCAAACTGTGTTAGCTGCATATTGGCGAGGCAAATGCGTGCTCGATGAGAAACTGCCAGTAGGAGGCATGGCCGCAATAGGTCTCAGTTGGGAGGAAGTGAAAAAACGCTGCCCTGAAGACATTTTCCCAGCCTGTCACAATTCAGCAGATTCAGTGACTGTATCTGGACCACCAGCGTCAATTGCTAAGTTCGTAGAAAAACTTAAAGCTGAGGAAATTTTTGCACGAATAGTGAACAGCTCTGGCGTAGCATTCCATAGCAAGTACATCCAATCAGCAGGACCAAAATTGCGCCAGGCGTTAGATAAACTTCTTCCGAATCCAAAGAAACGCTCGCCCAAGTGGATCTCTAGTTCTATTCCTGAAAATGCGCAGCAATCCTCTCTTGCGCAGTACAGTTCAGCTGCGTACCATGTAAACAATTTACTGTCGCCTGTACTATTCCATGAAGCGTTGCAAAAAGTCCCTGAAAATGCAATTGTTGTAGAAATTGCGCCACACTGTTTGCTTCAAGCTATATTACGCAGAAGCTTGCCAACGGTCACTTCTATTGGTTTGCACAAGAAGGATCATAATGATAATATGAGCTTCTTTTTAAGCAATCTGGGCAAACTTTATATGGCTGGAGGACAACCTACATTTTCTAAATTCTATCCACCAGTCAGTTATCCCGTAGGTAGAGGCACTCCGATGATCAACTCAGTGGTCGGATGGGATCACTCGATTCAGTGGAATGTCGCGAATTTCGGGAATAAAAAACAAATGGCTGGCGAAAGCATTATTGAAATTGATCTTAGTAAAGAGAAGGATGCTTATTTAGCGGGGCATACTATTGGTTAGTTTGTCTTTTTCCTAAATTTTGATAAAAATATTAAATAAAAGATATCTAAGTAAAAATTGATGAAAAATAATAGAAAAATATTTATTTTTCAACAATGTTTCAAAACACTGAGATGAAGTTCCAGAATTATTGTGATACATTTTTATTTTTGAATTACTGTAATTTATTTTCCCATAAATAAAAAATGGTATCACATTTTTTATAATATTAAATTCATTATCAAAAAATCAAAATTGAGATAGATATTAACTGTAACAAAAATTTATTAAATTTATTTCTATCTTTTAGTATTTTCAAACTTATTAAAAAATTAGTTTAACATAACGAATCCTAATTATTTTATTTTAATATTAATCTAATTAAATATTTTATCAACATTAAATGATCTTTATTTTACTTTTATTTATTTTAGACGGAAGAATACTGTTTCCTGCTACTGGCTATCTCGTATTGGTATGGAAAGCGTTCGCGAAGATGCAAAACACTGACTACGAAAAGATGCCTGTGGTCATGGAAAAGGTTCAGTTCCATCGAGCCACGATCATACCCAAAGATGGAAGCGTCAAGTTCTTAGTAAACATTCTTGAAGGTAGTGGCGATTTTGAGATTTGCGAAAGTGGCGGAGTCGTTGTTTCTGGTAAGATCCGACTGCCAGAGAAAATCGAAAAGGAACAAACAGACTTGCTTCCACCGATTGTGAAAAAAGAGAGCGATCTCATCGAGCTTAACACTACTGACATCTATAAGGACTTGAATTTGCGAGGATATGAATATAAGGGCATGTTCAAGGGTATCATGCGATCTGATAACCGAGGCATCATCGGTAATATATTTTTGATATTACATATTTTTTTAATCATTCAACCTTATTTAATTATTTGATTCATTCTTAAATAGATCATTATTAATTTGTGTTTATTTGACAATTTAGGCGAACTGAAATGGGAGAACGAATGGATTTCCTTTATTGATACGATTTTACAATTCCATATTTTGGGCAGAAACACGAGAGAATTATATTTGCCGACGGGTCTGCAACAAATTTCAATCAACCCTGAATTGCATAAACAGATTGGCGCCAGCCTGCCGGAAAATAGTGGAATACCTGTGTATAAATATGCGAACATCGGTATTGTTAAAACTGGCGGAATTGAGCTCAAAGGAATGAAAGCTTCTCTAGCTCCTAAAAGACAACAATTGCAACCAGACCCAGTATACCAGAGATACACGTTTGTGCCATATGAAAATGAACGACCGTTAGTCGAGGATCCCGAGAAGGCTAGATTCCACGCAATTACGGTTCTTTTAAACATTGCGAGAGCTAACTTGGGAATGGGCAAATTGAAAATTACAGAGGTAGCTGGTGATCGCGCTCCAGAAGCTATTCTTTCACCAAGCATTGTACAAATTCTTGAAATGGAACCACAAATTGCTGTTAGTATTCAGAATTTTGTCTGAAAAGTATTTTTTAACATTAATGATTAAATTAAAAAAATATCTAAAAGCTTACACTCAATATAGGTTGTGTTAACTCAAAATCTAACGAAGTATAATATTTACGAATTAATTTGGAGCAAGCATAATAGATTTCAAATTAATTTTCATTTATCGCTCACTAAATAAATTTACTTACGTTAATATCAAAGTATGATTTATAATTATATTTGTTTAGTATGTAACATTAATAATTTTGAAGCCTACATAATTAGGGTGAAAATAATTAATAGAAGTGTTTTTATTCAATAGATGGATGTACAAGTAGTTACAAATAATGCCGAGATGTACAAGTCTGCTCTTGAAAATGAAGATCTCTCTTATGTGAATAAAGATGTGACTGTCGGACCAATTGGTCAGGATCTGACTATTGCAATTGCCGCAGACATTTTTACTAACAATGCCATGTCCTCTCTGAGCAACCTCGGTAGTTCGATCAAATCCAAAGGATTCATTATTCTTGAAGAAACTGGCAAAATCAACGGCAAAGAGAAAGTCAAGGAACTAGAAAAAATGAATCTGATACTTGTAGCAAAGCAGAAAGCCGGTGGAAAAGATTATATATTACTAAAGAAAACCGAATCAGAGGATATAAAATCTGTCGTCGTAAAAATTGAGCAAAGCACTTTCAGCTGGGTCAGCGAGTTGAAAGCTGCCATCAAAGAGCACAGTCGCGATTGTAAAATTGTACTAGTTAACAAACAACAAAAATGCTCAGGCATTATCGGACTCATGACTTGCTTACGACTTGAATATCCTGACGTCAGAATGCAGTATTTGTTCCTTCAGGACGACTTTTCGGCAGAGATAAAAGTCGATTCTGAAATTTTTGCTGAACAGCTGAAGAAACAGTTGGTCGCAAACGTATTGAAGAATGGTCAATGGGGATGCTATCAGCACCTTCGTCTAGATCACCAGAAAGATACATCGTCACTTCCGGTTGAACATGCTTATATTAACACCATCACACGTGGTGATCTCAGCAGCTTGAGGTGGATTGAAAGTCCATTAAGATATTATAAAGCAGACAAATCTGTTGAGCTATGTAATGTTTACTATTCACCATTAAACTTCAGGTATTTAACTAATTTACATAATTTGATTTTTTGTACAAATGAACTCATACTATAACTAATAATTCGATAAAGAAATTTTTTTATGAATTGTTTCATAAAACAATTATTTGCATTAAAGTTACTTCAAATAGGATGAATTGAAAATTTGTCGAAAGGTATTCTTTATATATTATTTTATTCGTTATATTATTATTAATACTCGATTGAATTTTCTTTAAATAGAGACATTATGTTAGCCACTGGAAAGTTGCCACCAGACGCATTACCGGGTAATTTGGCCGGTCAAGAGTGTATTCTGGGACTCGAATTCTCAGGGCGTGACTCTTCAGGTCGTCGAGTGATGGGTATGGTAGCAGCTAGAGGTTTGGCAACAACAGTTCTCGCGGATCCTGGCTTCCTCTGGGAAGTTCCACAAAAGTGGACTCTTGAACAGGCTGCAACTATTCCTGTCGTTTATGCGACTAGTTACTACGCCCTCTGCATAAGAGGACGTATGCGACCAGGAGAAACAGTACTCATTCATGCTGGTAGTGGAGGAGTTGGTCTGGCTAGTATTTCCATTGCCTTACAAATGGGATGTAATGTGTTCACTACTGTTGGTTCACAAGAGAAGCGCGATTTCTTGAAGAAAACATTCCCTAAATTAAGCGACAGGTAAACTTTTTTAATTAAAAAATACTAATTAAGTGACAAAATTTGTTTGATATTATTATGTCATATTTTATTCGTAATACATAAATTACTCCACTTTTTTTAATTAAAACGTTTTTGATGTTTATTGTGATAATATGAATAGTTTATTCAAGTTAAATTTGAATAGAAGGAAAAATTAAAACGCTAATGAGAAATAAGTAATAAGCAAAGTGGCTAAAAATTTTATTGAAATTAATTTTTACTTTGTATTTAATAGAAACATCGGAAACTCACGTGACACAAGCTTCGAACAGTTAATCCTTACTGAAACCGAAGGTCGTGGTGTGGACATTGTATTGAATTCTTTGGCTGAAGAGAAATTGCAAGCGAGCGTTCGCTGTCTTGCCGAAGGTGGTCGTTTCCTTGAAATAGGAAAATATGATTTGTCTAATAATACTCCTCTGGGTATGTCTGTCTTCTTGAAGAATACATCTTTCCACGGAATTCTTTTGGACGCGCTCTTTGATGCTACAAACGAAGAAAAAGCAGACTTGGTTAAATTCGTCAATGAAGGTATAGCCAACGGCGCTGTAAGACCATTGCCATCTACAGTCTTTTCGGAACAACAAATTGAACAAGGCTTCAGGTAAACAACAATAAAATAATGTGATAATTAATGTAATATTTAATTGCATTAATAATCGAAACTATTTTAATTATACAGATTCATGGCAACAGGCAAGCACATTGGAAAAGTCATCTTGAAAATTCGTGACGAAGAGCCTCAAGCGAAAATTCATGCAGCTACTAAAACAGTCTCTGCTATTCCTCGAACTTATTTCAATCCAGAAAAATCATACATTTTGGTTGGTGGTTTGGGAGGTTTTGGCCTTGAACTAACACATTGGATGATCAGTCGCGGAGCGAAACATATTGTTCTTACTTCTCGATCCGGTATGAAGACTGGTTATCAGTCACTTTGCATTCGAAGGTGGCGCGAAAAAGGTGCCAATATCGTAGTAGCAAAAACGAAAGATGTGAGCGAGGCTGCAGATCTGATCAAATTGGCTGCCAAGTATGGACCCATTGGAGGCATTTTTAATCTCGCAGCAGTTCTGCGTGACGGCATGTTTGAGAACCAGACAGAAGCTGACTTCAAAACTGTCGCGAATCCAAAGATTGATGGAACTGTTCATTTAGATGCAGTTTCCAGAAAGATGTGCCCAGAGCTTGAGTATTTCGTTTGCTTCTCTTCAGTGTCATGTGGTAAAGGCAATATTGGACAGACTAATTATGGTCTAGCTAATTCGGTGATGGAGAGAATTATGGAACAGCGACAGGAGAGCGGACTGCCTGGACTTGCTATCCAATGGGGAGCTATTGGTGATGTTGGACTCGTTATTGGTAAGTTCAAAATCAATATAAAATTTTCTAATCTCTTTGGAAAACCATTATCATTTTATTGCTTCGAATATCTAATACTATTAAAATATATTATCGATTTTCAAGTAATATAATTCACAATAGTCGCCCTAAGTTATTATTCGCTTGATTATGTATCAGGTTCAATGTATTCAATACATTGAATATATACATATTCATTAATAAAAATTAGTTCTTCAGTATCCATATTAAATTTTATATTTGATATTGCAACGAATTTGAAAAAAATTTATAATACAGTAGCAAGCAATTATTGTCAACTTTTTTTTTAAATAATTGCAATACTAAAGCCCCTGATAACTGATAGAATGTTTTAGCATTCCTTATACAAATTGAAGTTATCTGGAAATTATATAAAGCACTCAAATAATATTCAAATATTGAACATATATGAACTTCTTAGAACTGTTCTGAGTGTTATTTTTTAAATAGCTGTCTATATGTGAGCAATAAAAAAGCTTGTCTTTCAAAATATATAATAAACATTTTTCATGATATAAACTAATAATTGTGATTATTTACAACAAAATTTAATTATGCAGAAAGAAAAGTACATTTAAACTCTGTTTATGTTTAATGGTTATTTATTTAAATTTTCACAGAAACCCTCGGAAATAATGACACAGAAGTAGCCGGAACTCTGCCTCAAAGAATGGTCAGTTGTCTCCAGACAATGGACTTTTTCTTACAGCAACCACACGCAGTTTTGCTGTCCGTTGTCCTTGCTGAGAAAAATAAACACAGTGATTCCGCGAGCAAAGTTAACCTTACAGACGCAATTGCAAATATTCTCGGTATCAAAGACTCGAAAACAATCAACCAAAATCAGAGTCTAGCTGACTTAGGCATGGATTCTCTTATGGGAACTGAAATTAAACAAACTCTGGAAAGAAATTATGATCTCGTACTTTCACCACAAGAAATACGTGGCCTTACTTTCGCTAAACTTATAGAATTATCTACTGGTAAGAACCAAAATATTTTAAATGCGTATATAACAGAAAATATTGTATTATACAAATATTATGCTAATTCAATGGTATT
Source organism: Psix sp. ZL-2020 (assembly GCA_022817045.1). Taxonomy (NCBI): domain Eukaryota; kingdom Metazoa; phylum Arthropoda; class Insecta; order Hymenoptera; family Scelionidae; genus Psix; species Psix sp. ZL-2020. The sequence goes on from JABFQD010002740.1 coordinate 7,482, forward strand.
GATTAAATTGGAAAAATCATTTTTTCTTTATTGCGATATTTCAGGGTCCAGCGAAGCCGTGGAAAGTAAAGCGGAACCGGTTGAGTCTAAGAATCCAGACGATTTCCTCTTTGAATGCGGAAGCGAAATCATTCCACGGAAGTCGCTGGTGCAGCTGGAAAATGGAGCTAAGTCTGGAAATCCGATATTCATGGTCCACGCAATTGAGGGAACTGCCTCAGTGTTCAAAAATCTGGTGCCTGAATTGAACAGGCCTGTATGGGGACTTCAGTGTGTAAAAGATGCACCTTTAGATACGATGACAGCCCTTGCGGAATCTTACATCAGCGAGATCAAAAAAGTACAAAGTAAAGGGCCTTACACATTGCTCGGCTATTCATTCGGCACTGGCGTCGCCTTTGAGATGGCGCTGCTTTTGCAGAAACAAGGCGAGAAAACCGAACTGATATTAATCGATGGCACTCCGGATCTATTGATGTACCATTGTAACACGATCATTAAACAGACTCCAGATCAACAAGTTGAAACGAATACTCGTCGTGGATTTAAAACGACGCTGGCTTTCTTCGTTAAACAACTTAATTCCGAGCTTGGATTTATCGAGGTCATTTTCCTTTACCTGATTATATATAATTTAATTAAAATAACAATAAACATATATTTTATTATTATTATTATTTAATTTGAAAATTACCACTTCAGCGCAACTTAAGAATTTGTTTGAATATCGTTTTCAGGCTTATAGTATGTTAAAGGACGCGAAATCAGAAGAAGAGGCTTTGGATAAATGTGTGGAAATAATTGGAAATACTCCATTTGCAAAGGAGGATATCAAAGACGCTGGACGGCTGTTGTTCAAGAAAATCTACGCGATATCAATTTACAGCGCAGATACTAAGTACGAAGGTCCTGTAACGTTGATGAAAGCATCGGACAGTTTCGTTGAAACCGAGGAAGACTATGGTCTACAAAAGGTTATTATTAATAAGTTTGCAATTTTTCTATGAAGAAAAATATACTGAAATATGCTAAATGTCAATTTGAATTGTTTCAGATTTGTACACAAAAAGTTAAAGTTGAAGAACTGAAAGGAAATCACAGAAGTATCATGACGGGAAGTAGTGTAAAGAAAATTGCTGACATTTTGAGACTAAAACATTAATCGGTCCATTGTTAATTAAATAATTAAATCAATCTTTAAACGTGAGGAAAGAAGTTTTGCACAAAAAGCCGCCTCAGCATGACAAAATGACAAGTGCATTTCTTTGGTATAAACACAAACATTTTTATGGGACTTAGGTTCTTTTGCGTTTCCTATGATATATGATCTTTGTAAAAATAACCGAAAAACAAACAAAATTTTATATTAGCTTAGTTAGCTTGAACTCTGAGATGCTGTGAATTTGCTGTAATACTTTTGGATGACTTCAGTGGACAGTGGCTATTTTCAAGTATTACGGCACTAAGATGTTTTCCTAATGGACTTTGAAACCCATTATTTATTTTTTCTCAAAAAGAGTTTAATTTCTTTGCCAACGAAATGTTTACTGTTAGTAACAATCAACATTGCGCATGTATATTAAACGAAAGATGTTAATATATCTTATATTTAAGAATTTCTATGTAGTTTGGAGTACTTTGTAATATAGTTGCAGTTTCATTTTATGAGTTGTGCATTCCTGTATTTATTCTTAAGTTCCTTTATTGAGTTTTACTGACCTTGTAAAAGGATCATGAAAAATTAGAATGTAAACAATAAAAAGTGTACAACTGTTTCTTACTTCAGTAATATGTTTTATTTTACTTGATTATTAAGCGCGTTTTGTGCGGTCTATTTAATTTTATAAAATTGTAACTAATTGTTACCTGACTTAATTAAAAATCATGTATGACAAAAAGATTAAGTAGAAAATATTTGGACTTCTACTACTCTAATCTAATGACTATTATACCTTCACATAGTTCAATATAATTTTTTTAATAAAAGAACATTTTTGTTTCAACTTCTATTTTTAAAACTGTAAGGTTTTCGCAGACAGCTGTTCGACGAAACATAAAAGTATTTATGACAAAAATTATTTTCATTTGATGCTTAATCTCTATATTAAGTACTTATTCTAACAAATTTGATTAATTATTAATATTCAACGAAATGATATTTGCTATATTATGAGATTATTTTAAATTATTAAATAATATTTGTATATATTTTAATATATTAAGAAAAGTGAATTAATTATGGGCTTTATACAGCATTTTTTGTTGAGAATTTAATATTTGTCAAATGTATTTTTGTAAGTTTTTAATAAATGTCTGGGTTGAACGCTGTATATAAACTCTAGTTTCTGTAAAAATTAATGAAAATAAATTTTCAGCAAAATACTGATTATTAGTTTTTTTCTAAAAATTTTATAAACAAACATTTATTATTAATAACCGACTAGTCATTTTAAATATTTGATATCAATACCTTCTAAAGAATAAAATTTTGTTGATCATGCTAATAAAATTATCAACGTATATTATATTATAAGTTCAAGTTCTGAAGTTGCACAAATAAATTTATAAGATAGTAAAATATTTTACATTTAAATAACAATTATATTTTTTAATAAGTAAAATAATATTCAGATAAATTGTACTAATATGTATCTTAAGAGTTTTTTTATGAATTACAAATAAATAATTTAATGATTTCAATAAAAATTAATATGATACAAATGTCATCACAAAAACATAAGTGTAAAAATAAACGAGATCAACATTTTTTTTCAATATTTCATAGGATGCTTTAAGTTATCAAATTATTTAAAAAATGATTTCATTTTTTTAAATTGAGTTTTATAAATTTTTATTATCAAATTTTTTATCTCTCTTTTCTTCAATTTTTAAATACAATTTCAAGAATAGTTTTTGTATTAAAATCAATTAACTATGCGTTACACGTTTTGTTAATCGATGCCAAAATTAAACCATGAATTAGTTTTAGGTTTTTTCTTTTTATATGGGAAGGAGACAATTATATGGATTTTATTTAGACTATGTTAAATAAAAAAAGTTTATTACTTTTGTTTGTTTGATACAAAAGAAAATTCATTTTATTAATAATTTATTGCTTACTTTGTATTGAGATCTATATATGGGAATGATCATTGACAAAACACATTTACAAATTATACAAGATATTAGGATATTTTACAGGTACTTTATCATTACTTTAAATACTTATAGACTGTCAGATTTGTTTACAAATTGTTTAAAAGACGGATCTGGAATAGCATAGCGTTTGTCGCATGTGAAGGGCACTGTTAATGCATAGCGAGTACCAGAAATTACTTTTTTTACAGCATGAATATTTTCATGTCCAGAAGTGAACATAGAAACTCGACCTGAAATTCACAGTAATCAATTTAGAATTAATATTTATGATAATTCATAATTTTTTTTAAACGATATAATATGTAAACAATGAAACGAATTAAAAAAAGAAAAATTAAAAGAAGATGAAGTACCTTTTCGGGGTTCAATTATAGATTCCTGGTTTTTGTCTAGAAAAGTAAATATACCTCCTTGGAAATCACGACCGTAATCATTTAAGTACAAAAGAGAAGTGAAATGGAAGGACTCGTATGTAGTCTAAAAAAGAAATGAGTACGTGAACATTTTATTTTTATCAGTTCAATACAAAGAAAATTAAATTGTTATAGTTGCTATAAAGTTGATATAATAGCAATTTAATTACTATTCAATTATAACAGAATAAGTGTTATTTTAGAATTGCAAAATACAATGCCGATTAATAATATTCTTAATTGAATTACGAACCTTATCAACATGCTCATGCCAATATTCATCATGGATTGTTCTTGGTTCAGCATTAGTCATTTTTGAAAAAAATATGGGTTTAGTTAAAAATATTTGATCGGCATTGATCATAAAGTGATGGGCAATGGCATGTTGTATTTTAGTTGTTACAACTCTGAAAATAATATTTAAAATTAATTATAAGTATATTTATTAAATACCACGTTTTGAACAAATTTACTAAAATATATAGTTTTCTTTACATTAAGTTTTTATATTTTTTAATTAAATTTAATCGTCAAAGCAGAACAGTAATTCTATCACGAAGATTTAGTATTTTTTCATTTATAATTAAAAATATATATTGTATAAATTATTCATTTGTATGATTATTCTAAGTTTCAGAAATATTAATTTCTCAATTGTTGGTGTCATCTTTGATCTTTTAATTAGTTAATAAATGAAAAATTAGTTTTAAATAATAATCTAAAAAAAGACATTAAAAAAATATTCAAATATATAAAAAAAAGTAAAAAATTACTCACTTTAGAATAGCAAAATCAGCGCTATTCAAATATTTTTTTGCCTTTTCCATTTGGTATATATTAACAAAATTTGTTCCCCAACTTAATGCACCTGAATGGAGATCTAAAACACTCGCTCCACCTTCAGAGCTGCCTAATTTAAAAACATTTTTTGCTATTTTGAGTAATACTTCTGCCTCAGAGTCTGACACCAATTTGTCGGTAACTACCCTGCCACATTTTTCCGGCATGCATTGAGGAAATCTTTTCAATTCAGCTTTCAATATGTCTGAACATTCCAGGTTTTGGCTACGACTAAGCAAAACGTCCTTTTGACGCGCAAATATTTGTGTCGAGCCATTGGGTGAGTTTTTCCTGTTGTACCAAAATATAACCATCACTCCAATTATTAAAATACATCGTGACCATACCCTTTGATGCGGGAATCTTGTTGGTGGTCCATATTTTCTGTATGAAAAATATTTATTGATCAATTTCATATTATATAATTAATTGTTATTATTAAAAATACGTTATTTTAAACGAATTCATTATACATTGACATATAAATTTAAGACAAAATATAATTTTGTAAACAAAACTATTATTATTAAAAATTGTTAATAATTTTTATGTTTTTAAGTAACCTAAATTGTCAGATACTTAAAAACATTGTTAATATATCTTCAATCTTTTGTTCTTTTGTACGAGTTTTTAATTAAAAAAATACAAGCAACCGATCAATCTTTTCACTAACAATAACAACCGAATTGTTTCACTATGCAAATATAACGCATCGATTTTACCATTGAAAAACACATTACCCCAAAAAAGATCAAAGTTGTAACGTGCAAATGAGAGAGCGAGCGCGGATCTTGAACGAACGCATGTCGCTTTTAAGCAAAATGGTAAGGCAAAAAGTACTCGCGACGTGTATTCAGCTCGAAAGTCTACGGGTTTCTGCTACGCATGGTGGATCTTTGTCAACAAGGGTTTAACCACTCTACGTCCCTGTGGCGTTTTCAGGGGTCGGGCGCAGACTTTATTGTGCTGTACACGAGTCTCGTGTACTTTAAGCTCAACACTTTTTTATGCACGTTGATTGATAAGAACCGATGAAACAAAAAGTTTATTCCGCGGCGCGACAAAACCTACCATTAATTATTTCACTAGACGAATTTCAATCAAGCATTCAAAATGTTTTGCTAATCAGAATACATTCGCCCATCAAGGAAGATCTCACTATCACAATGACTTCCCAAGTTAAGCGATTGTGCTCAGAATAATGTGAGAATCAATTGCTTTTTGTTTCAATCAGGTGACCTAATTGCATGTAATCTGTGAGGTCTAGTCTTCTATAAGGATCCAAACAAAAGTTGTCAGCACAAACACTGTCTCGCGTAAATACATTTAATGTCGTCTCGTCGGATTATTGATCAGGCTGAGCAGAGCTACATAAACACAACCGATCATGCAATTTATATTGAATTAATTATTTCATTTATTTACTTGTTTATTCATTATTAAATTCACAGATTATTTTCACAACAATTTAATATAGTATATTTCATTATAATATTGCAAAAATTATTTACGTACAGATATAATTCAAAAATGTTTTCGCTGTTAAAATGTACACATCAACTTTTGTTTTACATTGTAATAATAATTTTACAGAATTGATTAAAATGTGAAATTTGACCATGAAATAAAAACATTAGAAATGCAATTTCGGAGTTTTGTTATAGCGATATTGCAAAATTTGTTAAACGACTTTTTAAATGCGCCTAAAAAGTGGCTTAGTCAGCGATTTTAATGTCCTCGTCTAGACAAGTGGAAACAGTAAAAGTACCGCACAGCTTCCATACCGTCCAGGTTGGTCGATACCTTAAAGTACCTCTCAGTATCGTTCCCCATCATGCATAGGCTCGAATGCCTGATTCGCGATTTCTCGCGTTTCTTCCCTGGCGCTTCAAATTGTTTACCACCGATAATCCTTCAAGCTTTATTTGCACTAAGAGTCACCATAACGTCCTAGCAGAAGTCTCAACGTTTCCCGCTACGATCAATCGATGGAACGTTTGAGCGCAACGCTTCATATTTGGTTTTGCCTTTTTGGTTTCGTTATCGAATTTCTCTCGTTCAAATATTTGCTCTCAAACTCGTGAATCCGTTCGCGCAGATTTTTATTATGAAGAAGTTCTTGAATGAGATTCTACGTTGAATTAGATTTGGAATATTCAGACTATCAGCTATGTAAATGCTGAATCTCTCCGAGATAAGCTGTTACTAAGGGCGCGCTCGTGACGTTCAGAGATCTGTTTTCGTTTGAATGTCCCTCTTTTAATTGTGAAAACCCCCTTAGTCATATCCTAACATCTTTTTTATCGCATTACAAAAATTACCCGAAATCATTCTAATCTCAAACTAAACGCTCTGCCTAGTAAATAATCACATCTACTCGAGATTTGTAATGGCGAACATTTTTAACAGTCTTCACGAAATGTATAAAACTTGTTTAGAATCTGTTTCATTGTACAGATTTTAATGATTACATCACTGTCGAACACTCTACATTTAACGTCGGGTGAAAATTTAATGTGACACCGTCTGAACGAGCAAACTGTCATTACTTTTCAGCGTTATATTCTATATCAAAGGCGATATTCAGCGCCACATCATCGCCTTTATATCGAGTAACAATTCAACTATGTTTCAGTCTTGATATTATTCTAAACCGAATCCATGGCC
>JABFQD010002741.1:0-14560 GCA_022817045.1 Psix sp. ZL-2020
CAAATAAATAAACAAAATGAAATAAAATTTTACAATCAAGTTTATCTCGGTGTGTCATAAATATTATTTGTTATTAATTATATAATACGCCCGAAAAAGTGTTTAGTTCTATTTAGAATAGATTCATTTTAATCTCATTATTTATTGACAAAATGTTTGAACTGACTAATTTTACTTGTCAAACTAAATCAGTTTTATATATACAATAAAAACATATTACAAAGACATAAAACCAATTTAAATCCGTTGTAAAAATAAAATAGAAGTGATTCCGATTCGGTGTATTATAATAGATAAGAGATACATTCCATACATAACTGTCATGATTATGTTATTTTATTGTCTTTGACTTTACTGACGAAAATTGCATGTTAACAAACTTGTTATAAGTGTGCGGTCACTGGTTGTGCGTGCAAACAAGCTTAGTATATATGTGTAGATATCGCGCGAAAAGCTACTTTGAAGGTGCACTTGAAATGAACTATGACATATTTATACGAAATATCGTGTGAAGAAATATCGTAAGAAATTATTTATTGCGAAGAAATTTCCGTACGATGTAAACGTCCACGGAGAAATATTTATGAAGAAACGTATCCAAACATATTTCCAAAGAAAAGGGCTTCTTTCGAAAGCTTTTTTCAACCATCGTAGAAAGGTTATTGCGAATTTCTCTGCCAGTTCAAAATATCATTTATTACTTATTATTATAAAGTGTATTTAAAATTCATTAATCTCATGAAATATATATTTTTAACGAAAGCCAGTGATTTATCATTAAAATATATAAATTACATTTCAAACGCTCGAAACCATTTTCGCTTATTTTCGAGATACTTATAAATATTCAGTTATTACATCATCAATTATTTCATTAATGCAATTTTTGCATTATAAATATATGAAACGCCAAAGTGAATAAACAAGTATTTTGAAATTCCATACGACTATTCATAATCGCATTAGGAATCTTTTTCTGAACTGAATAGTTTTATGACTAATATTGTGACGAAACCGGAATGAAACTATTAGATGGGTACTCAGATCATCATATATGCAGTGGTACCCAGCAGTGCTCAGCAGTGAAGATTCCCATACAAGTGTAACACAGCTGTGACCCTTTGCTCGATCTTATTTTTTCATAATGTATTATTGAAGACAATTTTTTTGCTTCACAGCAGAATTTGCAATCGATTTGGAATTGATTTTGGTTATTCCTTAACTTGTAAACTATGTTGTTCGAAAGTCGAAATAATTAAACATTTTTTTTCAATGTATCAATTACGGAATTGTTTACGCTGTTTTATCTTTTATCAACTGCATCATTAAATATGATATATTATGAAAGTGCTATGGTGTGCGATTTACAATGATTGCTTGAATCCAACGGACAAACACGAAAAATGTTTTGCAGAAAATAGTGGCGTTATTTGAAAAGTTTCCAATGTACTGTATTTGGCGCGAGTTTATCGCAAATAAAAAAGCTAAAGTGAAATGAGTTCGTTAAATTATCAGATGTCAAAAAGCAGTGAGTGCTAGAATCATATTTTATATATATCTATGAAACGAGACTGATTTACAGTTGAAAATAGCTTGCATCACGTGTCATAGTTAAGATTATTTTGTAACATACTTCGTAGCATTTGCAATTCTAAAATTATTCATTTAATCGATTCGCGCAATTCGAGATAACAGACTCCTTGCTTTCATCAGAAACTACAAAATAATTATTGCTCGATTCATTTCCACTAAATATTTTGGACAAAAGCGTATGACTTTTATTCCGTTTTTAAACAAATCATCGAGGCTGTGAGACATTTCGTTGCTTTTCTCAACTATCTTAATACAGTTTGATATTAATACATTAATCATAGCGAAAATAAAAACTGCAAATTTAGTTGAAATGGAAATATGATACAGGTAGGAAGTAAAAATGCTAAATTCGTTTGTAGTTTAACGGAGTTAAATTGCATGTATAAATATTATTATAACTCAAAGTATAAGTTACAAAATTATTTCTCTGTCACTTTTAAGTGGTTATAACGTGATATCATTTTGTTAGGTCACTTTTAGACATATCATTTGATTTATTTAGAAAGTATTTGTTCTTATATCAAGACAATCTGAATTATTTCTTGAATATTCTCCGCAGCAATATTTTTATAATTTTGCGAATAATGTCACATTGTAATAGCAGAGCGCACTATGTACAATATGTGTCAAACTGCTATCGATATTGTATGAAACAGCAACCATTCGTATAATACTCCCCTCCACTCCGTCAAGGTGAGGTGGGAGGACACTTTTCAGAATGTTTTCGGCCTCTGGAATACAAATCTGTTGAGAAAAGTTGACGCTCTTTGATAGTTTCCAAGATAAATGCTTTTTGACATTTCAAACGGAATAGCCTCGAACATTTATGGGAAATACTCTAATATCCATACAGTTCTTTGTACAATAATTGCAAAATGCTAGACATATGAATTCAAACTACAATTACACAGAAATTTGCAACGGCTTATGGCATGTCAGTTTAAATTGTTGTACAAATATGAAAATTCCTGCTATGTTTGCCTAAATAAATCTCACTGAGGTATTACTTAGCAGTATAATCAATTGAATAACTAGTTATGTGTTAAAATTATTAAAACGGTACTAAAATAATCAAAAGAATTTGCTGATTTCAGGGAATGGTTCGAATTTTGAAAATTTGATATAAAACCAGGATTTTTATTTTTAATTTTATATTCAATAAAATTTGATTTAAATGAAAAGAAAATTATCTTCTTAAATAATTAAGCGAGATGCTGCGAACTTTGTGATAATACAATCTAATATATAAGGCGTTTTGGTTAAAAAGTGATGAGACTTTTTCGATTTGTGTTTTTATTGTACTTCAATAATTCACTTTTTTATCTTATGCTCTCTACGTTATATATGTATTTTGCAATTTCCTTTTTCGTGGCGAAATTAGAATATGTAAATATGACCGGTGCAGAACATGTTTCATGTCTTTATTAGAAGAAAAAAAAAATATGTATTTATGTTTTTGAAGAGTAATAAAAATCGATAGTATCAAAAAAACGATATACGGATAAAACTTAGATGTTATCGCAGTTACTGCTATTAAACCACTAAATAATGTCGTCTCAACATCACTTGTTATTGGAAAAATTGCTCTTCAAGAAGAAAACTCATTTCTTATGTATCTTAGAGACGATCAGGAAAAGGGTCACAAATCTTGATTATGAATGATATAACACTTTTGTAGTTCATCTTAAAGAAATTTGATTTTAATGAAAGAAACTATAGCAATCATGCGAAATAAAAAGTAATAACCAATTCTTATGAAAAAGTGAAACTCACAAATTATAAAATATTGTACAAAAACATAAATTTCACGCATGTGCTGATTCAATAAATGTGATATGATTTTAATGAGATTTATTAACACCGGTTTTTAGACTTTTATATCTCACTTTAAACCATATAAGTATTCGGAAAAAAAAAGATTTATTGAAAATTTCTGATTCCCACTAATGTAATGACGAAAAGTACTTTTTATAATAACTATATAACAGGTTTATGTAATCATTATGATTATGATTCATTGTTATTAGATTGATATGATTTGAGTCATTTTTATTGCTCGATGTTTTATGCAAGTTGTAATAGCAAATTTTAATATTTTTTCTTCATATTTAATATTTCAATTTAATATTTTTTCGAATTTTAAATTCAAAAATTATATTATGCAGGAATTTTATTTCATATAGGATTCATATGGAATGGCAATTTGCGGGATTTTATGTTCAGTTCAATGCGCTAATCTCGGTTTTTACATAGGTTGAAAAAAATACCTTCAAATTTTAAGCTTCTTGCTATAAATAGAAGCTTCAGTCGTCAATGGTCGAGAACCTTGTGCAGTCGAAAACTGACCGATTTTCTTGATTCTCATTAAAAAAAAAAGAACAAATAAACTTGTGTACTGAAATACCGTATTATAAAGAAATGAGAACGTAAAAAATATAAAAAATTTAATAAATATGAAAAATAAAAACGTTGTTGATTAAAAAGTAATTCAAGGCAAAAAGTACAAGCTAGTAATTTAAAGTAAAAAAGAAGACAGTTAATTGGCTTTTATTTTACCTTAACCTTAACACTTCACTATTATGAAATATGTATATATATATTACGTATTTGATTATATATTATTAGGTGTTAATAATAATATTAAAGATTATTCCTATATTGAGATGCATGAAAGCTAAAAATTATAGCGATATAAGTATAGGTTTACAAAAACCATATAGGCGATCTTGATCGAAAAGTTATTGCAACAAAATGTGCTAAAGCTAACTCAGAATTAATAAAAAGTTAAAGGCATGAAAACACAAAATCAATAACGTAGAGGTACCGGTTATAGAGATTTATGATGATAAAACTGTCGTGTATAACAAATTAGAAACTTTTTTCAAAGTATTTATTCTGTAACAGAACCTCAGCAGATATGCAAAATCTAGTAGAAGATACCAGACTACAGAATACTATATAGGGCTATTTTTCAAGCTTACATTCTTGAAAATTATGGGTTAGGTTTAAAAGATTAATCGTCATTTTAAAAAATAGAAATGAACACATTTATTGAATGTAATCATGAAAAGTATAGTTAAACACAAATAAGCTTTATAATGATATCAAGTTCGCTTATAAACTCTAACCTTTTAAAGGTAAGATGAGAGCAACTTCGACATTTCAAACGTTCAAACTCCCACTCTTGTTAAAGTCTTGAATTGTATAAGATAAAACTCCTAAATCTGGTGCGAAACTTTGCACTTTGAAAATAATTAATGAAATATTTGAAATTCATAGAAACTCATTTACGTGAAATTTTAATTTATACAATAATAGTAGTCTTATATAATTGTAGCCTTTTCTTTACTTGTGATACAAAAGCAATATTTTCTGTACCGTAGTCGTATATTTAGTTATTTCTGTAAATTTGGAAATTTTTTATTTGGATTACAGTATCAACAATTATTCGATAGTTATTAAGACTTTTATCACTGTTTTCAAGTAGAAATATTTTTTCCAGGTTTGGTGTTTTGGTACACCAAGAATCATCTAATGATGGAGTTAAGAAAATCAAAGTTGTAGTACAAAGCTACAGAAGGTTTAAGGAAGTTGTTGGAGGGTCGAGAGTGGAGTGGAGCAACTTTATTCGGCGAATAAAATGCCGACAAGAATCATATTATGCTGGCCTTGGTTGGTTATGTTAATAACGTTGGTAGTTTTGGACGAGGTAGTGGAATCGCAGACGGTTATGCAATGTCCTCCAGGATACGAAATAGCGCCTTGTGCCTGTGCTGTAAAAAAAGCTGGCCTAGATATAGTTTGTGAATTCACGGACTATCCACATATCAGTAAAGCTATGGATGCACTCAAAAAACGACAGAGCATAGCCATATTTTATCTCAAACTACGACATAATGCTCTGCCAAAACTACCTGGCTTTGTGTTTCTTGGACTAAATGTTTATCATCTTACCGTCCATAATAGCAGTTTAGCTGTTGTTGAAGAATCTTCATTAAGTTCACTTGGTACGTATGAAGACTTATTCCATAAATCATTGTATCAAAAAGATCACTGAAAAATGGTACTTTAAAAATTCATCCGTTTAAATAGGATGAATTTTTAAAAAAGATGATGTAAGTTTGAAAATGTGTAAATCCTTCTACCAAAGATATTGATAAATTAATATTAGTTAACTAATAATCAATATTCAAAATATAATTTATCGTCAATAAATAAGATTGTATGGATATGGAACTAATAATGAACTAATATAGTAATCATCCATGTCTAACCCATATCCTCAAGGGTGATAATAGCATGTCGATACGATATTGAAATGATATTATCATATCATCATATATATTGTTGAAAAGGTGATTTGATTAAGTTTAATCACATCGCTCCATTTTGGATTTAACTTTGTTTAAACTTTGAAAAATCCTGTGAATTCTTTCTGAAAATAAATCATTCAGGTTTTAATAATTATTTCATTTATTTTATTAAATGAAAAATTTAAACTTTTCGGAGAAGTAAGAAAAACTGTAGCGTCAGTGTAAAAGTTATAAGTTGAAGAGAAAAGCACTTTTTAATTAAATATTACTTTGAATTAATATATACAGTTTATTTTCTTAAAAAAGATTCAAGTAAACTAAATTTACAGTGTTGTCAGAAACAAAGATAAAATCTGCTAAGCTTTGTGTATTTTAAATAAGGTTTAGAGAAGCTTGTCCTTGTTTCTGGCGACGTTGTAAACTTTAGATTAAACACTTCGATATGTAATACAATTTTTATTGGATTTTAATTATAACAAAATAAATATTTTTCATTTAAAATCTTAAGAAACATATTGTACTTATATCAAATTTTACAAAATGTACTTGTAGAAAAAATCAAAGGTAGTTTAAACTTTATGTAACTTTGAAGCAAAACCTTTTTGTAATTAATATTTTAGATCAACAGTATAATTTGTTATGTAATGGTAATACAATGACAGTTGATTTTGTTTAGTTCATAGGAAGGTGTGGGTTCGATTCTCAATCAAATATTTTTTTTTATTTTCATCTATTTAATTTGATATAAAATTAATATACTTTAAATTTAATTCCCTTAAAATCTAAATTCTGACAATTTAAATACTTCACGTTTTATATTGATGTTCATTTTACAAATGAACGTCAATATGAAATTATTAAATTATTTCATTCCAACTCAATTTATTTTTCTTATTTTATTTTTTTTTATTGTTTTATATATTTATTTAAATCAATTTTGTAGTTAACTATAGTTATATAAAATAATATAAATACAGCACAGCTGAATTTAATTTTATTTAATACGGTTAAATTATTTAAACCAATTTTTTATTTAGGTTAGTTTGATAATTTTTTTAGGTTACTTTACGTCAAGTACTCAATCGTAAAATCTATTGAAAGTTGTTACGTTTCATTTGTGTCAAATCACAGGGTGACAAAAATAACATTTTCTTTTATAGAGTGTTTAGTTATAATGTATCGTTTTGTTTTGGAGCAAAAGTACTGTATTTTTGACAAAAATGACAAAGTTGTTATTTTTCGCCTCTGTCGTGAAATAGTAGACCAAAACTATTTTTTTGTAATGCACTATTTTCGTAATTAAAAACATGCATTATATGTATATTTCTCACTCGTGCGGTATAACTTATATTATGCATATTTTTCTCAAAAAGGTGTCCCTATATTATTAAATTTTATTTCGAAATAAATTTATTGAAATATGCCAAATTTTCAATCAGAAAAGGTGGATGACAAAGAATAAATACGACAATAGATTTCAAAACTTTTTGTCTGTTCTAACGTTTGTAAGTTGACGTTGTCGGTGTACATATATCTGAAAAATGTCAATTCCCTATCACCTTTAATTTAAAACTATGTTTGATCCTAGAAATAAATTTGAAATACTGACTTAGGAAATATTCACTTACTAAAATCTTTGGATTTGAATAGGACAATTATATCATTATCATACTCAGCAAATATTAAACCCACATAATGATACATATGGTACGTCTATATAAAATATAAGTACCATATACATATGGTGAATTGTGTACCATACAATTAGTATATCAAGAATGTACTATAAATGAAAGTTACCTTTCTTAGATATGTAAAATAAATGTATTATACCATCCATTACGTTTTTTTAATTGTAAACCAATAAAATATGTAACATAATTCAGTGCTAATATCTGCTAACAGAATATTACATTGCAAAATATTATTGATTATTTAGTACTAAGTGAATATTACATATTTACTTTTTATTTCTGAACTACATAACTCTCTCATAAATTAATATAAATTATTATACAAATGTTGTATTTTATATATATTACGGAACAGTAACGTTGAATCTCACCATAGAAAATCGAACACCATGCAAAAACAGATAAGAAAAATCAACATACTAATCAAGTATTAATTTTGTTTTCTTATAAATAAACTTAAGTATCTAATTTTAATACTTAACTATGAAATTATCTATTAATCTAACATCTAAAATATTAAGACATTTTCAAGATGAAACAATTTGGGTTACGTTTAAGATTAATGTGAGCACTTCTTAGATAAGTACTTTACACCGAGTACTTACAGCTATCGTAGTTTTTAGTTCGGGCACAGTATCAACTTATAAATTTTAATAGTGTATTTATACCAAGTAATTTCAATGTGGATTATCTATTACGCATTTAATAAACGTAACATTTTTATACGTGAATAATTCATAGTGTATACTTTCTGGTGAAAGTTTAATCATGGTAAATATGTTTAGTGTAATTTGTGTGGGGTATCATAATGTAGGATCGTTACTCTGCCTTGGTTGCAAATTTATAAGCGCTTGAAAATAATAGTATATGATGATAACATGGCAAATGTAGAACGCAGCGTGTAAAAAGAATGGTAAACAGAAATAATGTATTGGTAGATTGGTATGCAAATATTTAAAATATAACCTAAAAATATATTTCCGTCGACGGCTGTCGATTACATTACAGTTCAACGGGTTCTTGTGAATGTTTTATTAAAACCTTAGGGTTACTAAATATCTATATATTCCTATATATTATCAATTTAAGGAACTTGTCGATTTAAGAATTCTCAAGTAAAATTATTCTGTTCAGCTTTATTTATTTATTTTCGTTCAATTAAATGCATATAAATGGCATTTATTAATGGGTAGGTGTAGATATGTCTGTGTACTTACAAGCGATAAGAAATTATCGGAATTGACGAGCATACAGAACATATATATTTCTATTTGATTGATGGTACATAATATTTTGTAATAATCTACGATAATTTGTGCAAAGTAAAACATTCGAAGAATTAAATCACAGTTAGTGATTTGAACGAAATTTTGGTTGCAACATAAATAAAAGATTAATATTTTAAATTTAATGATTTATAGTTTAATATTTGTTATATCTGTTAACATGCTTTGGAAAATATTTGTTTGAGGTTATATGTTTATCAAATAAACGATGATATATAAATATTTTATGTTTATCAGCCAAAGATCTTTCCTCCACTTATCGATCCAGGCAAACGAAATTGCCATATGTTGATGCAAATTGTTTTTTTATTCCATCTAGTTCCAATATTTCCAATAGTTTTTGAGCCTTAATGTACCTTAATCATGTTTTGTCGTGTGATATTGGGCTTGATAATAAGTTGGATTTTGAAAGACATCTGAACGTTAAGTTTTGTTTGATGAATTTGGTTTTGGTGCACTGATTGCGAGAATAAACGTGTAGGTTGATTTTGAATTACTAGTGAATATGTAAACATCAAGTAACGGATTTGATTATTAATTCTTGTATATCTATGAGTTGATGAATGCTATTCATGATAAATAATTTATACATTTTCAGTTATTCTATATAGTTTAATATTTTCATGTTTTTAAACGTCAATAAATTCCGAGATAAAAGAATTACATTTTTAATGCAATGAAAGTGATAACTTGGTGAATCCTTTATTATTGAACAATCTAATTACTGAACCGAGTAGTCAATTAAATTCTAAATAAGTCATTTTATAAATGATGTGTATATTGATTACTATTTTACAACGTTGATGATTTCTGATTAATGCTCTACTTGTTGATTTTTACAAAGGCCTCATAACTGTTTACTTACCTTTTTTATTACTTCTCTGATAAAACGATGTTAAACTTTTTTTATAACTTACAAGTAGTTGTATAATTATTTTACCTTATTTATTTAATACTCACATCAATAAAATATTTTTAATTTGATTTTAGTTGTCCTTAATTATCTGTTTAATGTATTTCAATACTCTATTTTAGTTTCATTATTACTTTATGTATTTTCTGCTGATTTATTAAATTTGTAACTTCATGAAAAATATGTCAATAACAATTATTTACTTTATGCTTTCCCACTATGTAATCTAATTTTAAAAATAATTAAATAATTAATACGTTCATCTAGAATCTATCGAAAGCTGCTTATGAACGGAAATTTTGTTGTTAATTTTAAATAATATAGATTTAGATAAATTTCCTCATTTCTTTACTTTACAATAAAAAATCCAATTAATAATTTTAATTTGTAATTAATATTTCAATTCGATATATTGCATAGTATTTATTATTTTGTAGGATACAGAGGGATTTAATTTGTATCTTTCAATTATTTAATAAGCTTTTTCCTTATATAAGATGTAATCTTCTTAGTTCGTTCAGAAAACGAGTCTCAAATCATGATGCAAAAAATGAGAAAAAACATTGCTCAGTCTATAAATCCCATAAATCGTGCAAACATTTCTTTTATTGCTTTTAAAGAATCCTAAGCGAAAAAGCTAGTTACATCGAAGGAATCTGCTAAAGTAATTTTTCGCAAAGTGTGAGCATTTAATTGCGTTGTTCAAATTAAAAAGCAATAAAAAAAATCTTGAAAGAAAACCCTTGGCATGATATTATTCGGTAATTATTTTATCTGAAATTCTTTTTGATTTATGAAATGTATATACATCAGAATTTTAGAATTCTTTACATTACGTTTAAATTCTGACTATATTTTACTGTCCTATTAAATCGGTTGTTTAAACTTCTTTACCCTCTTTAATGATAATATGAACAAATGTTTTAATCAAATGAATTCGAGATAAAAATAATTGTATGCGATAAAAAAGTGAATATCACACTTAAATTAATTTTTCTTGTCTAGACGATGTTTTTGCTTATTTTGACTCCAAAAGTTCTCAAGTCTAATCAATCCCATCACGTTAGAAATCAAATAATTACTTGATTATGCAAGTTTTTTATGTTTTTGAAAAAACCATGTCATTTTGAGGTTAAATGGACGTTAAAATTTAGTTTGGTTTGATCAGAAGTTAGAATACTTTTTTGTTATTATGTTTATATAACATGTATACTTTAAAAATTTTTATCAATCTGTTTAGTCAAAAATAAGTAACTCTTAATATACCTTTAAATATAAAGCTTACTTTACCTCCCTCGGGACGTAAGGTAGTGACGTAGCGGAAGGTAAAGTAAGTTTTTGAAAGGTAAGAGCAATATTTTATATTTATTGGTATATAAAATTTCACTTACTTCTCGACAAATGGATTAATAAAATAATCTTTATAGCGCACTTGTTACGTAAAGCATTGTATAGAATGTGGGAAGGTAGTTGTAGAGCGCAACGAGTGTGATGACAGCAGTCGCTTTGTTTGTGTTGCCAACTTCATACTTGTTATGATACGCAACTTATTTCCCTTACAGTAAAATATAATATTGTTTAGAAAAGAGATTTTACTGAAGTTACAGTCATATGAAAAAATTATATTTTTTTGTTATAATTCTTGTGTAAACCACAGTGAACCTTGCTGAAGGTTCACTGTGGATTTTTTGAAGAATTTATATTTTCGCGCAGAATTGTAATTGTGTCATCGGTGTGAATGATCATTGTAAATGGAGTCAATCGCTCATAAAAAATTTTAATGAAATTAATTTATCGGAAGCTAAACCACTAGATTAATTTAAATATTAATCTAGTTTCATCTAGTTTAATCTAGTTTCAAAATAATTCTTTGATAAAAAATTCGAACCATGATTTCAGACTATTACAAATTAAGTGTTATGAATTGATGTTGTGAAAAAATACATTTATGTATTGTTCGAATTCTTATTTACAGTTTTCAACTTAGGCATTTCGACTTTGATTTACTTAACTTACGATATTGAAATACATTAAAAACATATTATCAACCTGTAGCCGCAAGAAAGTAATGCTTGGGTCTGCATAATTATTGTCTTTTTAATAAGTGAACTATGCATTAGTAGATTGGTCGTATTTGGACACAAAATAATTGAAATGCTAATTGCATATGTACGAGTATTACTCGCAAATTTACAAATTTGGTACTTCGGAAGGTCAATTTTCAGTTGGTTGTTTAGTAGTCGTGCATAATATTTAGCACAACAATTTTTTTAAGGAAATAATAATAATATATAAGAATTGTTTTGAAAATATTTAATATACACAGAACATTTTTAAAAGGTGGAAAAAGATGTAAATTATATAAATAACAAAAATTACCATAAAGTAACATTATCTATTAATAAGTTAAATAGTATAAATGAATGGAAATATTCCTATTAATTAAAAAAAACTAGAAACAAGGTTTGATTATATATGTTTAAAAAAAATTCTTCCATCCGACAAATTGATTAATTTATCTGCAATAACTATAGATTTATTCAATGTTTAGCAAATACAGTGTAATATGAAGTAAATATTTTAATCAAATACATATCAAAAGTTTGTTTTCCGGAAACGTAGAAAATTGTTTGTCTTAATAGCGAATGCGGAACTACAACGAAGATTATGAATATGAAACTATTAGCTGGTTACTTTTTTATACAAGTTTTAATTAGATTAATGAAGAAAGATTAAACGAATAACAGGAAAAGCTTCAAAGAAGTAGTAATAATCAGGTTTTGATAACGTTTCACCAAAAATCTCATGTAATCAATCAATTTCTTATAATCCAAATAATGTAATGAGAAGAACCAATGATTTTTTAAGTAAATATAAATTCGACGAAAATTTTTTGTGCTGGAAAGAGAAGAAAGATAAATGATTTTCGCGATTTTTTCAAATGAAATAAAATTAGTTTCATTTGAATTTTTTTGTAATAATTTTTGAAACGTTTGTAAGTGTGATGGAATTTAGCCATTATTTTTAACATTCTTCAATCTAACTTCTATTGTAGATTTTTATTCTCATATATGATTTTTTTATCTTTAAAAATGTCTACATCGATGTTATTGCTAGCACATATTTGATTATTGATGAAAAAATGCTCTTTCATGACTAGAAAAATTTCATTTGTTTAATCTATCTTTTCAATAAGTCGTTGATAAATGAATCTGTAGGTTTATCGAATAATATATAAAAATATATTATTCAACAATGGAGCAAAATAAGCTTTTACTTTCTAGGGTAAAATGTTCTTTGAGATGTGGCAGAAAGCTACCGAAGGGGGCTTCAAGTCTTGTAGAAGATAACCCTAAGGATCAAAAAGCTTTTGCTCCCTCGTTGCAAAAGATATTTTTCGTTGCAATAGGATTTTTCTCCTGAAAGAAAGTAGGCGGGAGTAAAATTACTCTTGACGACTGCTCACATCTGAAAATATGAAAAAAAACTTTTATTACGGTTTATTTTATATATACAAAAATAAGTTACAATGAATGGTTATGTGTATGATACCTTCTAAATTAATTTTATCTCTTATCCAGATATGTAACTTTAATTACATTAAACACTTATTAAATAATTAAATAATTATTATTAAAGTATTATATTATTATAATATTATACTTATTAAATATTTTATTAAAAAGTTTGAATAATTAGGAAATAATGTCAATGCCATGATCATTTATAATTATCTAAAATTATGTACAGGAAAAAATTGTTTGATTAGAAAATTTATTTTTATTTAAATTACTTAAAATTAAATACGTCAGTATATCTACTAATTCCAAAAAATATTGTCTATTTTATCGAAATTCATAAGCTTTGCCGGTTTTAAAACACACCATTCATATGTTTTCTAAAAATATTGAGTGTTAAACATTCACAACGATTTCAAGGTAAGGTTCATGTAATTGTTATTTTGTATCAACATACTTGATGTCCTTAAAACGTTATATTTATTTCTGCATTGATTTTTTAAGATGTCGATGAAAAAAATTTATGTCCTTTTTTTTTGTAAAGTAACCAGGGTGCTTTAGAATATTCGAATAGTATAAATATAATTTGGCGGCAATTTATGGCATCGTATGATCTGATAACTCCTAGATGCAGAGGTGGTTTTGGGTGAGGGTATGTTGTTTTATTGTAACTGTTTAGCATTCCACTTTTAGAATGATATGTTGTTTGGAATACATGAGTACATGAAAATAATTTATTTTTGAAATAAATTGGATGTGTAAAAGTTTCTATGTTCCTGAATAAAAGTTGTCAATCTATACGTTGGTTAAGTTATAGGATAATCAAAAATTAATAATAAATTAATAATTACATATGGCCCGAGTTATGATTTACTTATCTCATAATATATTATGGTTACTTTTGCAATATACAATATATTTTACCTCTATAAATGGGAAACTGATATTTTGTATATTTTTACAAAAATATAACGCATTAAATAAAATCATTGGTAAAAATCAAAATCAATGTACAATGAATGCTTAAAATTAAGCGTTTTTATAATTTTGATTTTGATTTTAGGGAGACATTTAATCAATGGCAAATATTTTGCATAATGAATAAATCAATATTCTTTGATTCAAATTATTATTCCTGATTGTTAAATAAAATTTTACCATCAGATTAAATTATTTAATGTTGAATTTTTAATTTATTTTATTTAATGTAAGTAAAAAGTTTCATCTAAATTAATTTTTTTTA